>JAOVYW010000084.1:2179125-2192334 GCA_025775045.1 Hiodon tergisus | reverse complement strand
GTCTCGCTCTGTCTAAGTTAGTGTCAGTCTGTCCACTCTGTCTCGCTCTGTCTAAGTTAGTGTCAGTCAGTCCACTCAGTCTCGCTCTGTCTAAGGAAATGTCAGTCTGTCTACTTGGTCTCGCTCTGTCTAAGTTAGTGTCAGTCAGTCCACTCTGTCTCGCTCTGTCTAAGTTAGTGTCAGTCTGTCCACTCTGTCTCGCTCTGTCTAAGTTAGTGTCAGTCAGTCCACTCTGTCTCGCTCTGTCTAAGGAAATGTCAGTCTGTCTACTTGGTCTCGCTCTGTCTAAGTTAGTGTCAGTCAGTCCACTCTGTCTCGCTCTGTCTAAGTTAGTGTCAGTCTGTCCACTCTGTCTCGCTCTGTCTAAGTTAGTGTCAGTCAGTCCACTCTGTCTCGCTCTGTCTAAGGAAATGTCAGTCTGTCTACTCTGTCTCGCTCTGTCTAAGGAAATGTCAGTCTGTCTACTTGGTCTCGCTCTGCCTGAGAAAGGTGCTCTTGTTGTCAGTCTGTCCGCAATTAAAAATCCCTCTGCTTCTTTAGTACAGGATCGCTCATCCCCAGTTTCCTTTCTGTACCCATTGTGCCGGTCAAATGATTCAGGGAGAGAATGACTGAAACATTTTAATAAACATTGAGCTAACTGGTGTGCTAACTGGTCAAATTCAGGGATTTTTTGATTCGGTGAGTTTCTGTTTTAGTCTTTTGTGGGGTTTTTTTGTTTGTTTGTTTGTTTTGCTGTTGTAATATTCTAATTGTTTTGCACTATGCAAACAGTTTCAAACAGCTCTGACAGTTTCGGACAGTAAAATAAATGTTTTCAGGCATGGAGAAAGGAGTAAAATGGACTGAAGTGTCATTCACGGTATTTCAGCGGTTTTGGTTTGTTTGTTTTTCTCTTCATCACACTGATATCCAAACCATGTGTCGCCTTAGAGCAACATGACAACGATACAGTTCCTAAAAGCAATAGTATCAATTATTCAAATGATTGGCTTCCAGAATAAGTAGATTTTGTCCCAAAAGAGCCCTGGTAACACTTTAACCCTCTCCCTTGACACTCCGCAGTGCAGCAGAAATCTCCGGTATGGAAATCCCATCCATCACTCTGTCACTAGGGGAACATGCAATAAATAAGTATCCATGAGGTGCTCCCTGTCTCACCTGGGTCGTTCCACGCCAGAGACATCGTGCTTCTTTATTTATTTATTGCCATGGCAACTAATTGTGTTGTTAAATGATAGGAATATTCTATCAAGTCTGACTTTCTTTCTTTCTTCAACGTCTCAAGAGTCCTTTAGGAAACACATGGATCTCCTGTCGAAAACTCCGTAATTCTGAAATGCAGGCAGATTTGCCAAGGTTTCCCAGCTTCTCGGAAGCCTCTTAAAAAGTTAATTGTCTACAAAAATTGTATGAAAAGAAAAAAGTATTTTTTTCTTGCTGTTTAAATTTGATTATTTGATTATTGTCATTTTAAGAGCTCACAGTATGCACAGATGATCCGCAGTCATAACCAATAGCGGTCTCCAATTCCCTTGATTGCATCGGTTGCTGAAGCCAAGCTGTCTGCACATTGGCTATCCGCTCTGATTGCTAAAGCTTTGAAATCTGAAGTACTTTGGAACCTAATGCTGCATTATCCATTAGACTACTTCTCCGCTGTCCCAATACGAATCTCCATTAAAACTTAACCTACATTAGACCCCCCTCCACGCTTTCCAATTAGACTTGACCTACAGCAAATGTAGACGGGGTGCTGCGTCATGACACAACAAAGGAAATTTCGCTTACTGAAACCGAGCACACCTACTCACTTCCTGTGACTGCCAGGCCTGAACCTTTAGAAAACTCTTAGAACGTCTCGGCCTCTACGCGTCAGTGATCCTTTATGGGTCAGGCATGCGTCAGTCATCTCTCTTATTCTGCCGAGATGGGATGGTTGTATTTGGCCAGACTCAGGAACAAAGTGGGACATGTATTATTCAGCCACTGAACGCCAGGAATGCCCCCCTTCAAAATGAGCAGTAAGTCTCCTAGAGTTACTCTTAGTTTGCGTTGATTGATTCCGTTCCTGTTGTTTAATGCCTTGCCGGTTAGACTTTCAGATTGTGTCCGCACGGGGAAGAGATTAATTGCAAAGATGTGAAGGAGAAGACGCATCATATGGTTTCTAGCTAAGGATTTCTTGGTCTTGGTCTTGTAAATTTAGTTCCGTTCTGGCAAGTGTAACACAAGGGAAGGTGTGCTTGTGAGAATGCCGTCACGTGACCCAGCTTCAGCAAAACTGGTCTCGCTTTCATTAATAACCGTGATTAAGTTGTTTGCCAAGGATCAAAATTGTATTTCAGTACTTCATTCTTAATGACAAAAATCTGCTTTTCAGACAGGCTCGGGAGAAGGTGGTGTGACTGAGGGGTTGGATTTACGTTTAAATTCACATTGCCCAGACAATTCTCACTGATGACAAGACCAGCTCCCCTCAAATAATTTAAAGGTCTGCTTCAGGTCAGCAATAATTCGAAATTATTGCAGAAAGATTATGGCACTGGAGATTAGGAATTCAGGGAGGAATCTTCTTAGCAGTTAAAATGCAGCATTGGATAAATTTGCCTGTCGATAAAATATACACTTGTCATTTTTAAGGCAAGAAGGGAATACCTGTAAGAGCATCTTCTTATTGCATGCAGGCATTTGCAACGTTAAATCCATGAAAATCGTGTTAGTTAAGTTGTGTTGTTAAATTTTGCCTATCCATATACTGCCATCAGGGAGACTGGCTTAATTCGATCTAATAAATCTCCAAGCGTTTCGACTCAAGCATAATATAGTGATAGCTTTAATAATAAATCCACGTTAATTATAGCTCATGCCTCGGACGGCTTAACTATATTATGATGCTAAAAAAGAGACTCCAAACGAGCAGACCATTTAACGGTTGGGATAGAGTCTAATCTCGGTACTAAGGGCTCCTTGTTTTAAAGCCAGCATGTACTCAGAGAGATAGGCAGAATAAATCCAGTCGCTCAAAGCATTCCACGTTGCCCTCAGACCGCTTTATGTTGTGACACGAAGGTTGGTGTGTTCATCCTCTGTCAGTCCATTCTCAGCTGTTCTTCACCTTTGCTTGGTGAACACCTGGTCACATCTGGGCCAGGTAGATCCTGTTCAAAGGTGTGTCTGAGACGTTCTGCTCATTAGAATCTCATTTTTTCCTAGTTTTGGCCAGCCAATAGGACAACCTGCTACACTCGAGCCCCGCCCCTCCCCCACTCACGCAGAAACTGGATGCACCTGAGTGGTATATCATTCCGGTTACATCAGACACCCTCGTTTGGTTCATTGGCGAAGCGCCCTCCCTGCCTCCGCCACCACCAGGCCCATAATAGCCTGAGGGCCCCTCCGGGTGAACTGTGGAGCCTTTTCTTGTTGCGTCACTTGTAATATCCATTCTCCCCAGGTCTGATATCCCTGCGTAGTAGGACAGTGTTCCTTGGCAGAGAATTCAGTGGCTTTTCACGCCTCCAGAGTCTTACCGATGGCCTACTTTAATCTGTAACCTACTTAAAAAGAGCAACTGTTTGTCAGAGCGCACACACACACGCGCGCGCGCGCATGCATAAACAAATTGTTTAGGTATTTGGATCAGTCTGGATTTTTGCAGTTGTTATCATTCTGCTCAGGTGACAGTGTGACACTCGCTTGGTTCTGTTCGTCCATGGGATTGGCTTAATGATGAAATCCTTGAAGCAGGCATCGAGGGCGGGTACCATAAATATTTATGGAATACAGAGGATCAGAGGGTAATCCTATTTAAAGACAGTCATGCCAACATTTTTTTGGCTTCTCTATGAAGTATAGTAATAATTTAGTTTTTGTTCCTTCCAGCTAAATGAATCAATAATAATGATAATGATTTAAAAAAACAAAACAGACAGTATTTAAATTGACCTTTGGTGAGGTGTAGACGTTACTAAGTTGCAGAAGTGAGCAAGACTGTAGCGTATCATCTATTTGGCATGCTTGTGGCTATGTTTATTATAAACTCAATGCACCTTATGACCCCACAAATTGGAGATTTCAGAAGCAATTTTTCCTGTTTCTTTATAGAAGGACATTTGGTCAGCGGGGCAGGCAGAATATGTGCAGTGGATATCTGCCCTCGGTGTTGCTCAGAAAGGGATTGGGCGGGGTAGGGCAAGACTTGTCACGTGACTGAGCCCCTGCCCGAGGTTTCACACCCAGCGATCCGGGTGCCGTGCGAGGCAAAGCCATTACCCAAACCAGTGACATGTTTTACATAACCATGGTGGACACAGTTGAGGGCTACCGCAGGGCTAATTATAGCACTCAGAGAGCTCTGGGCTCCACCGTACAGTACAGACTGGGTACTTCATCCTCCCGCTTACACAGCTGCCATGGTAACTCAAAAGGGCCGGCACCGTAGCCTCAGCATCATGGAATCCACCCATCAGAGTTCTTCTTTGGAGTTTCACTGTGCTTTGCACTGAAGCCAAACCAAATTACTATGCACTTTCTTCACCGTTTTGCTAGTGATTAACTAATTACACGGTGACACTGATGAATTCAAACTCAAAGCCAATGTTTGAGCTAAACCTGAACACAAAGCTATCCTCTTTATAGCAATTCATTATGTAGAATCAGTGCGTGCCGAGAAAACAAAAGGCATTGTCACCTGCAATCAGCTGTGGACACACTCACGCGTACGTGCACCAGGAGAGTTCTACATCTCGGTGAAGCCCATACTCCCCCCTACCATGTTAAGTATTGACCCAAAATCTAAAAACACAGAGGCGTGTGGGAGGCAAAGGCATTCTAAAACATGATTTCGTTTTTATGCAGACGCTCTCATCCAAAGCCATTTATATGTGGTTTACCATTATCCCTTTTCATCCAGCTATAAAGCTGGATATTTATCTGAGCAACGGAGGCTAAGTACTTTGCCCACAAATGCTACAGCAGAGCTCCTCTGCAGGCTAGAGCCAGCAATCTTCCGCTACACCACGAGATCTCATTAATTGTGTGTCTTACACTCTGATAAAAGTAACAAACGACATACAGCGAAGGCATTCAGTTCAGAAGGATTTCTCGGCTGCTTGGTCCTCACGTCTTTCTTGGCCTACGCCGGGGCCCGTTGTCCGGGGCCCAGTCCTCTGCGAGGTGGCTGGGGGGAACCCTATACCCCTCTCACACCCTCAGGCCCGGTGAGAAATGTCAGAAACGGTACATGACGTATCCGTCACGTGATTCGCAAAAACTAAAATGCAGGAAAAAGTTGATGGGATGGAACAGTTGAAGTGCATGCGGATATTTTCTGAAACGCTTCAGCCTGTGTCTCCTCCATGGAGTCCAACCAGTCAAAACCACATGGTTGGGCACCTCCTCTTGCTTCTCGTCTGGGGAGATCTGCAGGTACCAGTTCGATATCTTTCACAAATTTCACACTCTCGAGATGGATGTGCCGGCTTTATTCAGCTAATGAATCACGCTCGCTCCGTAGAAGAATGCGCTACTTGTGCAAAAGAGACGAACCAATCTGAAGCTCTCGCCTAATCCATTCAATCTTGGCACGACGGGGGGGGGGGGGGGGGTGCGTTCGCAGAAGCAAAGGAAAAAAAAAAAAATAATGGTTTTTAAACGGATCAACGTTTGTCTTCTTTTGAGTTCTCTATAAATCGGGTGACTGGGGAGCACGAGGGCAGATTTGAAACTAATGCAGAAGAGCATTCACCGCGGAGCGGTCGTTAGCTCTCTCTGCTGCTGCACCTTCTCTGGTTATTTTTTAATCACTTTTTTGGACTGTAAGCAGGAAGTAATTGTGAATGTATTTTGAATCAATCTGAAAAATTCTCCCAGACACCGTAATGAACGGTTCAGCTTAGCAGACATTCATAATTCATGATATTTAATCAAAATCTGCTAACAGCCCAGAAAGCTTCAGGAGTGATGTCACGGTTCTCTGATGTCTGTAAATGAATCTTATCTGAGGTTAAAGGGTCTTAAGTTTTTGCTTCGCGATTAAATCCAAGCATGATTGGTGTGGTGAGTATTTCCTTGCTGTCAACAGCTTTTCCCCAGGATCCTTTTGTGTCCCAAATCTCCTTCTTTCGAATTACACTTCGGGTTACCCCCCGCCCCCCAAAAATTTGCCATTAAATAAGAATTATTAGAGCCCCCTCCATTAAGTTTAGGAAAACCAACAGGGGAGCTCCCCCGAGCTACCCTGTAATTTTAACTCTGACCTACAATACAACTCTGACCTTCAGCGTTCTGAATAAAAAGGGACAATGATTTTTTTATCATGCTTTGCATAAGGAATAAATAAGCAATGACCTTTCTAGTGTTTAATTTAAGATAAATGCTTCACTGTGTATCCCTCTCAAATGTAAAGGTTCAAAAGCCAACTGGAGAGAAAAATGACTTCTGGTTTCTTGAGAAACTTTCCCGTCGTGTTGAAAAAGACCATAGCAACTCTAATTTCCCAACAGTTTCCTCTCTTCCAATCAGTGAGACTCGTATGTGGTGGGCTGTTGTTTTGTCCTTCGCTGGGTTCTGCTGAACTCTGTCTTAGTTCGGTCGTCAGGCATCATGACTCAGCAGCCCAGGTGACTGTCACCTTGGTGTTGGTTCTCCTCGCCAGCTGTGGGCCCAGGTACCGGCAGGTTCCCGAAACACAAAAAAAGCCACCGTGTTGCGCAGATCAAGCGTGCGCGCTCTTTGTAACGCATTTTCGCCCTGCGCGGGCTTACCCCTGACTCGGAATTGAACCCAGACTCTTTAAGCCATCATAAATGAGGCGGAATCCCTCGACAAAAAAGACACAACTGGAGGGCCCCGTTCAAGGAAATAAGATGATGCATTGTCTTGACTCCAGGGGGATGATTTTCGCAGCAAACTGGAGTGCTTACAGGCTCTCCTGCCTTCTGAGTTCTCATCAGCTCCTCACCAGCAATCGGTTAGTCTAAAATGAGTTGTTTCTCCTGTAGAAGCTAAAGCCTATTTTCAATCTGCACAGAGGCTCTGTCGAGGTGTCTGTAAATGAGTCAAAGGACATTCTATCCACAATGAATCAGCCTAGAGTAAATAGATGCTGGCCTTTAGAGAGAACTCGAAAAACACTGAATGCCGTCTCCTTTCTGCTTTAGGAATTCCTGCTGTCCACAGAACGTAATGCTAAATAATGTTTTCCTTTTTTAAATCTTCCAGCTTTGAAATAGATAAAGCTGTAAAAGGCTTTTTTTAACCCAGGGCCATGCAGAAAATGAGCAAACAACCACCGAGATTCCCCAAAAATCGTTCTCGTTGTTTTTATGAATCATTTAATCAAGCTCTTTAAATCTCTGCTCTTTAATAATTACCCTATAAGTAGCACTGCTTTTTGCAGACGTTTGCGTGTGTCTTATTTTTAAGCCCTTTTCAGTAGAAAACCTTTTATTATTGGCTTATTAATACATCTGGTGGGGATTGTATGGGTGTCAGAATACAGCCATCTGAGGAAAACTAAGATGTTAATGTAAAATAACTTATAAAGTTCTTTCATACACTCAATACAGTTCCTCATAACTGGGAAATAATGGCCCCAGCTACGTTTAGCAGTTTTAGTTCCTAATGAAGCAGTCAGAGTGTCTGTCTGTGACTGTTTTGTCATGATGCTTACAATGTCCCTGCTATTGTATTAAATGACAATATATGTGTAACGGGGGAAATAAGCAATCGTTCTCTCAAAACATTTATTCATGGTGTTCGTATGAAAGCAGTGGGTTTGCAGCTTGTGCTTAACCTCAGGTTGAATGTTGAATGTCTCGAATCAGAAAATGTATAACGGGGAGACCCTTATTGGATTTATGGGGGTTTATTGGACATTCGCGGGGCTTATTTTGCCCATTCTGCGTGCTGCAACAGAAAAGGGGTCCAGACCTCTGGAGCACATCCCTCCGTAGCGTTGTGAGGAGGGCAGAGGGTGACACTGTACGGGCTTGACAAGCAGATTCAGACACTATGGAGGATGCGCTGTCGGAGAGGGAAACAGTAACGCTAATACCCATAACATTATGGGCACACAATGGTCCATTACTTTCACTGATTGAATATCCAAATGTTGATTCGCGTTCACCAGACACAATGGGAGAAGCCACGCGTCGCTTCCGCGGGGGGAGCTGCGGACTAAAGAGCTGTGCCGGGAGAGAGCGTATCCCCCTCATTTCTGTGGGGAGGGAGATGCAGTTTTGCTTAAGTAAAATAAAGCGTTATTTCTCCTTAAAACACCCTCCCACAGTCAATTCTGCAACATTTTATGTGCATATGGCTCTCCTCGTAATCCCTATTGTTTGTTTCATTACCCTTTGGTAATGACAGGGATTTACATTGGCCTCTTTGCTCCACAAGTTTTTCTCCTTTTCTGGTTTAGTGTGCTGCCTTATCTACATGCACCCACGCAACCGCAAACGCAAACACCCACGCGGACATGCACAAATTCAACTCTGCATGTATGTTCAGAATGACAGATTCCCTTTTCATTAAATCCCCTGCCACTGTTCTCGAATACCCATGCAAACACAAACATGCACACACGCATGCACACGCACACACACATGCACACAAACATGCGCATGCACACACGCATGCACACGCACACACACATGCACACGCACACACACATGCACAAGCATGCACACGCACACACGCATGCACACGGAACCAAACACGCACACGCACGCAAACACAAACACACACAAATATAATTCTGCATGTGTGTTCAGAATTGCGTATGCCTTTTCAATAAACCCCCTGTCACTGTCATTAAAAAGTCCTGAGATAAACTGAACCTGATGGGATTTTTTAGGGCTGTTGGGTAGGGTTTTATTCAGGATTTGCATGGATGAAATGGAGGTCAGACTGTCCTTCATATTACTTCTGTGGCTAGGGAGGCTCCGTTGGTTTCCAGGTAGCTGAGAATGCCAGATAAAATGTCTCTCTGCATTCTGTGACATTTAAAAAAAAAGGTCTCATATGTGGTGACATCATAGCATCTTACTTCGCATTCAAATCTTAACAGCTGGGCTTTGAGATGTGGAAGGAAGGCATGGGGAAACGTTAAAAGTAGTATGCTACTACAATGTTTTCAATGCTAACAGGTGTGCTGTTTGAATGCTAAAGTTTGTGCTGTTTTAATGCTAACGTGTGTGCTGTTTCAATGCTAACGTGTGTGCTGTTTGAATGCTAACGTGTGTGCTGTTTCAATGCTAACGTGTGTGCTGTTTCAATTGTACAGCAATGCTTTCAATGCTAACGGGTGTGCTGCTTCAAGCTAAAGTGTGTGCTGTTTCAATGCTAACGTATGTGCTGTTTCAATGCTAACGTGTGTGCTGTTTCAAGCAAAAGTTTGTGCTGTTTCAATGCTAAAGTATGTTCTTTCGACCACTTGGAACGGCTTGTGAATATGTGGTGTTGCGTGACTGCATTTCACAGCATCGCGCAGAAGTAAGTTGAGACCAGTAGCATTAAGGACACTGCACAAAAATTTCCACTTCGGTCCAAATTGGCTGTGGCCAGAGGAGAGAGGCCCTAGGGGGCTAGCTGTCCATGGTACTAACTGAGCCACTCATCACGGCGCTTCGAGTTCCTTCTCACTGAGTTTGTCCGAGGTCACATTAGCCGGTGCCCTGTCCCGTTATTATTAATATTATTAAAATGGTTACTGTGGGGTTGAGGGCTTCGGATGCCCGTGGCGGTATTTGTTCACCCTGCCACGGACTGAGATTAAGCCTGGAAGACTGGAAGGGTGGGCTGGAACCTTCCGCGTGCTTTCCTGTTCAAGGCCTTGTTCAGCGGAGGTGTTTTTGAGACTATAAGGCCTAATGGTTTTCCCGGTGCTGCGCGTTCACAGTGCGCACCACTGCACTCTGAGTGTTTTTTTTTTCTCTCTCTCCTGGTTTTGTGTAAAAAGCTGCACATTAGTGAGGAACATTAGTGAGGACGGGGCTGTCAGTACTGAGCGCATCCTTTTCATGCCTTATTCTGAGCTGAGCGTGAGACCTGTGAGACATCATTATCCAGAATTAGATTTTGTTCCTATTTTATGATGCTATTATTTGGCTGCTAAACCTGATGGATAATACAAGGTCTCACTGTACAGACTAGTTCCTCTCCTCAATGGCTTTTCAGATGTCGGCTGTTTATTTATCTTAGTTTTTTTTTTTTTTTTCTGTTCAACTCTCCTATGTGGAAAAACTGGTTCTTACTAGACAGATCCATCCAGCTTCTCGCTGTAGGTCCGGTCAGGAAAATAGGCTCCAGGCACCACCCGTTACCCAGATTAGATTATATATCGATAACGATTAGTAATGATTAGTAACCTAGTATATTCCTTAACGTAAAACAGATGAGATTGAGACACAGAGCACAGTATGTAGCAGAGTTATACCTATTTAAGTAAAATAAAGGTCAGCTTTTTTGTCAACTCTGGTCTATGACCCCAGTCTCCATTAACCCCTTAATTTTAGTTCATTCATATTTCCTGAAAAAGCACTAATTTTAACAAAGTTTAATATCCGATGTTACTGCAAAATACCCCAAAAAATATGGCTGAATCGTGATAAAAGCTGTTATTTTAGGAGTACTTCAAGGCAAATATTTGGAGTTGTCAACAGTGTGTATGTTTGGCCTCCAGAGAGAGAGAGAGAGAGAGAGAGAGAGAGAGAGAGAGAGAGAGAGAGAGAAAGAGAGAGAAAGAGAAAGAGAGAGGGATTTTCTATCAATTCAGTGAAGTGGCTGGTACATCTCCGTAATTCAACAATTGCTCAAAGCACATCGATTGTTGGCTCTAATCATTGGCTCTTTCATCTGAAAGGTGCCTGTTGATACTCCTGACCTGAGACTGACCCCTTCATCCGGCGTTGGCTCCGGCCTGCTGATTAAGGTGGTGTCCGGGCCCTTGGCGACACCGTGGAGGGAGACACTGTGGGCTGCAGTGCCTTTGTCCCAGTCGGATCCACATGAGTAATGGTGCCACTCTGCAGCCTGCAGCCATCAGCCGGCAGCAGACAGACCTGTCCACCTCCTGCATCTGCCTGCCGGTCTTGGCCTCGTCTTCACCTTCTCCCCCAGCAGATGAGGGACGAGGTTCGCTTTAACCCTGGTGAATTGGAGAGAGGAATTAGACTACAACCAAACTTTCGCCTCAAATAGATTGCATTTCAGTTCAACACTTCTTTTTTTTAATCGATGCTGCCTTTTGAACTGAGATTTTAACAGCGAGAGGATTTTATTCACACAATTTATTCACACAATTTATTCACACAGTGATGTTGTGACATACTGGATACAAGATGTACCGTCGAATCTGTTATTAAATACAGTCGACCACTCTGACGATCGGTACAGGTTGCATACAGGTGTTCACAATGGCCCCACTGAGACACACACCTGGCTCTTCAGATCACGGCGCACTCACAGGGACACTGCTGGCTGACAAATTGTAACATGTTGTGAAAGCGTTTTTAACCTTGTAAAACGCAATATGCTTTGATGGCAAATCACACTTTGTATGTGCCTGTGGAGTCTGTGGAGGCTATTGTTTCTTTTTATTATTATTACTGGATTCCAGTTTCTCGCCCAGCTCACTGTGACAGGAGGGTTCATTAAATGTAAAATTTATAAAGGTACAATGAGAGTGCACCTTCCGATGTTCCAGGAAGTATTGCTGGGTTACTGGGAAAGAGCTTTAAACAAGTTTGGGATCATCTGGGATATAGAGAAGGAATAAAAATGTATATATATATATATGTACATATATATGTACATATATATATATATATATATCTGTATATATACATATATATATATGAGGTGGCTGACTTTTTCAAATAAACCGTACGCTTATCCAATCACCCTGGCCCACTCAGCCTCTCAACCATAGTTGGATTCCCTGGAGAGGACTGCTGTGTTCTGCTCAAGGTTACCATTAAATATTTAATAACTAACCAGTTTATTTTAAAGAGGCTGAAATAAATGCACACAGTAGAGCTACGTCTCCGCTCGACTCCAGGATCAGCTCGGGGAATTCTCGGGTTCGAGTTTCCCGCTGCAGTTGAAAATACAGAATCCACATCCATCCCATTGCTCTTAGCTCTTAGACCTCTCTTAGCTGGGGTCAAGGTCGTTTCCATCTGTCCATGTGATGACTGAGACATTGCATCAAAATCGGTTTGTTTAGCTGTCTTCATGAATGAGGATGGTTTTAGGAGCGGCACCTGGTCACACCAGGAATGACGCGTTCATGTGTGAGTGGCCCCTGAGATAAGGAAAGGTCATGGCCGCATGCTAAGGGGCTAACCGTCCGGCTACAAAAGCACCTGGGGGGGAAAACAAGTTGATATACTCCTTAGAATGGTTTTGATAACTGTGTCTGCGGTGAAAAGCACTGCTGCCTCCAGACCTTGATGTTTTCACTGATATGGAGAAATACTTAGCTCTGCCTCCAGATGGCCACCTCAGGGCCGGTGCTGGCCGGTCCCTGGGATAATGGCCTTGTGTCATACCCTGGTGGGGTGGCAAGGTGCAGCCATGTCTGGGCCATTCAGATAAACCTCCCTATCTCCCAGATTTGTTCTCCATCTGCCAAGTGCCCATTCACCTCGCTGCGGGTGACAGATCAGGTTTAAAAACACAAAGGGGTGCTGAAAGCGATGCGGACAGGAGAACGGAAGCTGGCGAGGCCCGAAGGAGCTGCACCCCTTGGGTCGCCCCAACCTCCATTGCTTTCAACTGAAGGACCTTCTTCAGAGTAATTTCAGTGTCCACACCGCCAATGTTTGTGACTGAATGTGCCTTTTCTCTCTCACTACAGCTACGGGGATATGGTACCCAAGACAATCGCAGGGAAGGTTTTTGGCTCCATCTGCTCGCTGAGCGGAGTGTTAGTAATAGCCCTGCCCGTTCCTGTCATCGTGTCCAACTTTAGCCGGATCTATCACCAGAACCAGAGAGCAGACAAACGCCGGGCGCAGAAGGTCCAGGTGAGTTAATAAAGGTCCGGGCCTTGCCGAGCTGACACTTGGAGCAGGCAGCGCAGACATCACCCAGGAACCAAATGGCCAGGCAACAGCATGACAACAGCGAGCAGAGTCATGGTCAGGGAGTCATCGTGAACAAAAGCGAGCAGAGTCATGGTCAGGGAGTCATCGTGAACAA
>JAOVYW010000084.1:2140010-2179025 GCA_025775045.1 Hiodon tergisus | reverse complement strand
TGTGAGCCTGAATAGCCTTTCTGCAAGAAGTGTTGAGTGAATCTGATAATACACACTTCAGCAATGGGACTTCTGTATGAGCCTTTCTAGCCTAAACGAGTCCTGTGTCCAACATATCTGCAGCTCTGCAAACCCCTACACCAGCAGTAGCATTGAGCATACCTTCCCTGACACTATTTAAAAGACATTGTGTTCTCAATCAGACATGAGCGATAAGCTGTGATGTACAAACAAGAAGAACACGTATTTTTCCTGCAAGCAGAGGGAAGGTGTTGTTTCTGATACGTGCTGCTCACTTTTGGCTCCTGACATGATAATTTAAAAGGACATGACCTGGCCTTACATCATTTGATCTGGAACTGACTTGAACAGGTGTTCTGGGGCCCGACCAGGGACCAGACCAAAGTAGAAAAACATAAAACATGGCCTCTTTCAATTTCAAGAGTGATGTCAAAAAGCATTTGTTTTTACAAGAGTGCTATTTGTAAAGAATCAGGGTGGCCACGTTCAATGTTATGTCCAGCCTTTTCTCTGTAGATGAGAGCATTCCACCTGCTTGCTAACAGAATCGTTTACAGGAAGAGACCGAGGATGCACTGAGGATATTCTTTTGATTCTGGGTCAGTATGCTTGTTATGGGTCAGTATGCTTTTATTTTATTTTTACTTCAGAGTCAATTTCATATTCAGCTGATCTCGCACTTCCACTGTCGTACACCAAACAGCCTGGTTGGTTCACGAGGAGGGAAGAGGGAGATTCATGGAGCAAAGCAACAAAATAACACACTGCCGGGATGTTCCTTTCTTCATCACTCCATGGCTCTGCATGCAGGACCAGTGGCAGTTTCAGCTGTTCTTTATTGGGATTTTTTAATTCACACACCAAAAAAAAAAAAATACTGAATCTGAAAATGTCAACGTCAGACGAGCTCTGTGATACTGGTCGCTGGTACCGTCGTTGCTAACTGCATGGTCTCGGGAAGGTGTCACGGGTTACTAGGCCTCTGGGGCAAGGTGAGGGGCGGTGTGGGGGGGGGGGGGTGATTGGTTCGAGATAAGGACACTTCTCAAAAGTGTATATTCTTTGTTTTTTTTCTTTTACAAAGAAAAAAATACTATAATGTGTTTGTTGCTTTCTTTCTGTCTTCTTTTCAGTGCTTTCTTTCTAACTGCTGTGCGTATTCTGTCAGATGTTGTATATCATTTTTGACTTTGTCTTGTGTCACGCTGACTGTGAAGCGCCTGATAAAGATCTATATCTGCTACAAATACAGGCTTGTGGGATTTATTCTTACAGTGCCTCCTGCTCAGTTATTTCTCAGCTTGGCTCAAAATATTATTCTTACATATGAGTTGCCCTGTTGTTTACCTGACATGAAAGTTCCTGATCAAGAGCTGCAGTGCACAGGTGAACACAGTTAAACAGCGCTGGGCTCTTAATAGTTTGATCATGATTGGTCACGTCAGGGTTGCTAACTTACACTTTTGCTCTGAACAAAACAGACCACTCTTAAGTTTCCTTTTCTGTATTATTATTATTATTAAGAGAATTTCTTTATGCACTGTGTAGATGCCAGTAGCAAGTAGCTCACAGCGGTAGATTTTGAAAGAGGAAAAATATGGAACAAGCAAATGCCAACATGAAAAGAAAAATAACTGAAATTGCAGGACCGTCCATAAGTATTGAGAAAAGTGACATATTACAGAGAAACCCCCAGATAAATGTAAATGGTGTAGCTTGGGGGTTAAAAAAATAAATTTTTTGATGGCAATTAAATTAAAAAAAAACAACATTCCTCTGCATGCTTTCCTAGGATTTCCAGTTGATGGCACTAAATAACTTGAATTAACAAGACGATTCGGGTGCAAGTTGCCGTTTCCTGGATTCTACCTTCTCTGTTAAAGTATGTATTTTGAAGTTACTGCCGACAAATGACACTGTACAATGATCATGATACAAGAGACAGACTGTGACTTTATATACAACTCAGTCAGATGTTAGGTTTAGAATGGAAATTATTTACACCAGGGACCTACATATGTGTACATTCTTTGCACATATATACTATACAGTATACAAATCACTGTCAAAAAATACCTTCTTATTTATTATCAAATATATTCATTTCATTATGATATTTATAGATATACATATCATATGTTCAAATTTTACCAATGGTATGTAGGAACCAGCCCCTAACTTCATCTAGAATATGTAATGATAACGTATTTGTCTCAAACTACCTCAGCAAATTAAATAGGATCCTCACTTTCGCTTTCTAGCACTTGAGGAAATACTGTATGTTGGTGAGGAAATACTGTTGGAATAATGTGGGGCTTCAACCCCATGCTTAGAACACAATGTACTGTACATTGGTAGAGAGGTCCTTCTTACTGCTTGACTCTAACAGTGGCTTAATTCTGGATCTTTTCTGGAGAGTGTTATAACTTACATCCTTATACTTTTTTCTCTATTGGTTACTGCAACCGTATGCAACACAGTGTGGCCTCTTGATCTGTAGTCAGAAGCTGTTTGCTGAACACTAAAAGTAATCAATAGAGTAATCAACAAGATGCTATAAAAACACTTAAACAACCCATACCAAGAAACATTTATAATAATAATATTTTACTATTTAGTTTTTTTAGAATAAATGAACCTTTTAAGACTCAATGTAAAGAACCAGGCTTTGACGTCAAAAAAACTGTCAACTCATTTATAAAGCAGAATTTACAGAAGCACACACATACTGTAAGTATTGCCATTTTGAACAGCATCACTGGATTTTAAAAAGGTCACATCACTCCGAAGAATTTAAGACTGTGTGTGTGTGTGTGTGTGTGTGTGTGTGTGTGTGTGTGTGTGTGTGTGTGTGTGTGTGTGTGTGTGTGTGTGTTTTATGAGCAGTGGGGTTGAGCATGAACAGCTAAGAGAGAAAGGGGGGGAAAACAACTCTTATAGATATAATAGGAAAGAAAAGAAAGTCATATCTGTAGATATCAATCAATTAAAATACCTTTGCTTGCCACCTCATTTGAAAACCACAGTGCTTAAATGTCCCTATCATTTGATTCTTTTCACACGTCACCTCATTTCATGGCTGGTTCTCCATCTTTTTGCCCCTTGACTCTCATTCATTTTTTCCACCGTCCATTTAAAGTGCTTGTCTGAAACAATTTGGTTAACGAGCGGAAACGAGCTGTGAAAGTGGGAGTGCATTACCCCCACATAGCTGAGGTTAATGACTACAGAGGGTGCTTCCATGTCAGGGCTCCTCATAATGGTGGTCAAAAACTCCTTTCAGATGTGATTTGGTCCAATTAAATCAAAACTGCTTTTCGATACATTGCACTGTAACTCCAAAGCCTTTATTCTCTCCATTTTCTTACTGTTCAAATTATTTACCGTAAAATCTTACGTTTGTATTTGTTTGTATGTATACTCAGCATAGTATGCAGTCTGTGGACAATACTTCAGAAGCTTTGTTAAAGCTATAGCTATGGGGTTCATATTTTTAAATAAAAGACTTGGAACCCTTTTTACATTTTTTGAAGTGTTTATGTATTTTTTACTTTTCCGTTATACCAACATTTACACTATATGGTCACATGATGCATGTAACAGATTTTTAATCTGCTTAACTATTATGCAGTTCTGGTCATAATTTTTACTTAAAAAGATGTGTCTCCTTTTACACGCATGTAACCCTTGTTATTAATTAAATGCTGCCAAAAGCAAACTCAAAGTGTATGTCAGAGGCATAGACTAAGGGCAGGGCCAAACCAACCCTAACCCTGCCATCCTCTCCTCTAGCTGCAGTCAGACCATTACCAGGAGGACAGGCCAAGCACATAAATGTACTTTAGCAACTTTCAGTTGCTTATTAGACTATTGTTTTATTTCAATTAACAGATCATTAGATGTGCTTTTGTAATAATTTTTGTGAGTAAATTCAATTTTGCATTCGGGTTGGCTAGCTAGCTCCATGTGAATGACATGTAAGTGAAAGTTAAGGTTGTAATTAAATGTTTAACTGAGGAATTTAATTTAAAAACATATGCGATATTTACATTGATAACTAATGTCATTATTATTAAATCCATGTTATATTATATATTATTTACATTTTATAATTATATTTCATAATTATAATAAATAATTTTATTTTTTATAGTATAATTAACTGAGATTAAGAACAATAAACTACTATATGTATTTTAACTAACACTAAAACTATACTATAAAGAAAATACAGACTAAAACTAGAACTGCAATTGACACTCAAAATTAATTATAGTCTGGGACTAATTGGGAAAAAAAACTTATTTAAAAAAAACTTTTATCTTATTATTATAACAATAAGTTTCATTCGTCTATAAGTAGACGAGGGTCGAGATGACCAATTCTAAACGAATTAGCAAAATCTAGCAAAAGTGCACACCAGCAAATTTAGATTAAATGTTTTCTTGAATCGCGGCATCATAATCTAGGAAAAATGCAATCAAAAGGAGAAAAATAAGCTATTTCGACATAACACCTGTTTTGGGACGAGCTTTCCTATCCATGTTTAAACTGCGTAATGCTACATACACTGGAAATTTTAAGCAATAATGCAAGACATTTTAACCTTACTGTAAAAATGTGTCGTCCTCTTGATTTAATTTTTTTTAAACTTCGAGATCGATATTGTCACCTGTGCTATAACACATTCGAACATTAGATGGCGACATTTGCATGTAAAAATAATTTATAATAATTTATAATCTCATAATTAAGGTTAACATCATTCTTATTGTCTTATTGCCATATTAGCGGTTGTTTTGTTTTACATGATTGTTGTTTGTGTGTGTGAGTAATTATGGGTGGAAAATAAATCTCTCTTTAACGTATGAGCACATTCATTAATTTACATATTATTACAATTTTAAAAAGTACAATCAATATTCAGAAAGATAATGTGCAACCCTCTAATTAATTGTACAATTGTAAGAAAAACACCTTCACCTACTTCCACATTTAAATGAAGCAGAAGAGGGGTTTACATAACTTCCTTTTATGTTAAGTGATATTTTACGGCTGGAAATGAAAATGCTGTTCCAAATTCATTAAAATAATCAAACAAGTCCATGGTACTTTCTAGCTTTCTCTGTTAGTATGTCTCAATATTCTTGATATGCATCCATTATTTTCATTTGTAAGCCTTTGGAGTGATCTCTGAATAGTTTTGTGAATGTGCATCATACAAATTTCCACTGGGCCAATTTGAGCCTGCTTGTGTCTGTGCTGGGTCATCTGAGTGCATCTTCCATTTCTGCAGGGCTGCAGTGTTCCTTTCCACTGAGCTCCATAATTGCATTCAATTGGACCCATGTGATATCCTATTGCTGGCTCCCAACTATACCTCTGTGTAGCGCAACACATCAGCAGCACCCATCTGAACTCAGGCTAAGGCACCTAATCGGAGGAAGGATCAATAGGACTGGTAGAGGAGCCATATCTGGTCAGATCTTAGCCTGTCCTAGATGTGCGGGGGAACGCTGGACAGTGTGCAAAATTATGCATTCCCTTAGTGTGCCGCACGGAGCCCAAGGAATTTCCGCCCCTGGAAACATCACGCCGACAGCTGGACTAAAGAGGCGCATGCAGACAAGCAGGCTGCACTCCAGAGGCCTCCAGCTGAGCATCCAGCCCTGAAGTTCACTACTCAGCTGCTCTCACTCTGTTGTTGCCCCTTTAAGGAGCAGCTTCTCTCATCTGGGCTGCTCTCCCTTTGCGCCTTTGTGGTTGAAGTTTGAACCAAGGTCTCAGGAAAGGCTTTATACAGGAAATCACTTACAGGAAGAAAGTGACTTCTTTTTTTTCTTTTTTTTGCAGTATGCAAAACCCACAAACAATTCACCACCATTCTTTGCTATTGTATCTCCGAATTTCAACTTCCCGGAGATTAAGCTGGAGTCTCTTTCCTGGAGCTGTTTATGGCAAGAAGGCTACATTGTTCCGGAAAAAGGAACCACGGTGGAGGGACCATTTAAAACTGACACACTGGCATTTTGTGTTGCAAACAAATGTAAGGGCATAAATGAAGCATTTTACATTCCTCTCCTTTACTTTTTAAATAATAAATCATTAACAAATCATTCTAACCTCATTCCTTGGTTTTTATTATGCTGTATGTTTAAATGCACTTTAAGAAAACTTTTTCTGAAAATGCCACCAGAATGGTGGCAAAATAAAGTATCAGATACTTTTCCCAGAAGCACTCCATGCTGCTTTTCTGAGTTTTATTAATTCATAGAGCATCTAGCTCCTGCTTCTTGCTTTTGGATTCTGGATCTACTGCACATTTTCTTTCACGCGCATCTGTGATTCACAACATGTGGCACAAATGAATATTAAAATGATAATAGCATTCATTTAGATGGATTTAGGTCAGCAAAAAAGAGCAGAGAAACTTCAGGAAAGCTGGGGTTTGCTTCCATCCTTCTTTCTGATTAAGAATCAAATCTCTTTCTGTTTAAGGGAAGGGTTTTCTGGCTTCATACGATAACCTGAAATCCATATGCAATTCAGTGATGGAAATCTGAATCTAGAAACACGACAGACTTTGCGAAATTACCCAGCAAAATCCTTGATTGGTTTCTGGTTCTTTCTTTTTGGGGGTTTTTGAGGTCTAGATCAATAGCTAAATCAAGAGTATCCCTGCTGGTCATGCATGAATAAATAATGTTTATTCGATATAAAATGTGTTATGTTCATATTAAATCATATTCTGTTTTCTTTGGGACAACTAATCATCTTAATCATCTTCTCAGCAACCATCACATCAGCTTTGCACTGCTGACATCTTTACATTATGATTTACATGATAAAAAGATAGGCATCTGTCAATATTATAATGTCCAAATAATGTTTTTCCTAATAAAATATAGTGTTTCAGAAACAGCAGTGATATTTACACTGAAGATATTTACATTCCATCTGGGTGAGACTAGACTAGGTTTCTGTGTCAAAATACCCCTTTAATCACTGTAAACCACTGTATTAGCAGTGGACTCTAGTCAGTTATTCTGTCCACAACAAATATATATCATATAAACCTCCCTCTTCAGCGGCACCAATCAAAAATGATAGTGGTAAGGTACAGTCCGCCTATAGCTGAATGACTCAACTGTGTTCTTATGAAAAAGCACCAAAAAAAATGTTTTCCCAGTGAAATACAGGTGTTGCGTGCACGTCATGTCACTGCGAGAAGCTTTGGTCCTGACATATAAGAGTCTCAATGAGAGAAACAATAACGGTTATTAGCAAGTACAGTACTTCCCATTAACCATGGAAATTTAGCAGTAATTAATTGCAGAGTAATTTTATGCTATTGTACACCATATATATGTTATTAATGTTGTCCCAGTGAAAAACAATTAGTTACAACTAGTTTTAATTAAAGTCTGTCATTCTCGAAAAGCTTCTCAAAAAATATGCCATCACAGACGGCTGCCAATTGGTTGTCGAGCGTCTTTTGTTTTTAAACCAAAAATACCCACAAACGACAACTTGTCACCTGAGACTATGTTCTATCCTGTACCTTCTCTTGGAACGGAAGAGACCAAGGCTCATCATAATGAACATATAATTCGCAATTTATTTGTGTCGTTATTTGCAGTGAAATAACCAGCACTTTAGTTAATGTTCTTTACATACAAGGATAAAACTTCCCTTCCTTAATCAGACGCTTCTCATTAGGAGGCAGGTTTACAGTATGTTCTAAATCTCCGATTTGATGAATTGTTAGATTAAGGGGCACACTCGCAGCGGTAGGGCCAGTCTGTATTTTACATGGGCTACATACTATACAATACTGGTTTACTTTAGTTTACTTAAAAATAATTATAAAAAAAAAAAAAAAAAAACATTATGATATGCGATGATAAAAACACCCACCTTCAAATCGCATTTTAACTGTGCCGGAAAGTAAATCTGTAAACCGTTTAGAAGTGACGGTGGAGCTAAATGCCACACAATCCAGAATTATTTGCCGATCTACTGGAACGGCTGTAGGATCCCCATTGGGGGCAGAGAGGTGCTGCTTGCTTAACGAACGCGCTCCGTTCAAATGAAGGAAATATTTGAGCGACCACAGCTGGTGTACTAAGCGAAGTGACAACATTCGGAAGAAATTGGTTATCCTTAATAAACAAGGTTTTTTATATATAGTTTACGGATAATCAAAAACGATGAGAAGATGTTTTTTGTTTGTTTGTCAGTTGTTAATCTCACTGAATCGGATTATCGCCAATACGCTTGGAGTTAAAACAGCTAAGAGAGCTTCATAATAGTATATTTCAAAACGAGGACGAAGTTTTGAAGATTTTTGTATTTTCCCTTTTAGCTATTTGCTTTTTTGAATCTTCAAAGCTAAACATAAATATTTAAGGCGTAATAGATATACAATAAGTATAGATATATAATAAGTAGCCTATAATGGAAGAACATCTTTCCATCTCTGAACGCAAAAATATGGATACCTGCTTGAAACGCCTGAAACAGGAACTGGTATGTATGCGTATGCAAGTTGACTTTTCCTGCACAATATGTTTAATGTGCTGCTGACATAGCTAATGATAAATTCATTCATTTACTAAAACGATTTTATTTTTAATCGCACGTGTTTATACAATATGGCATCTGTGCAATTGAAGTCAAATAAAAAAATAAGCTAACAGCGAGAGCATAATATTATAAAAGGCTCAAATGTCCGTGTCACTTTCAAAGGGGTTGCACCGAAGGCTACTCCTAAGGTATTTTATTCTTGTACTATGAGCTTCGTCTGCGAACATAAAACGTCATGTCAAACGAGTTTTAGTCTATTTCCCTGCAAATGTTTTTTCCCTGCAAACGTTTTGCATGCTACAATAATTACAGCAAACTTGCATTACACTGGTCGTGGTTGTCTTATAGCTTAACAAATTAAATAGTTGGATTTAATAAACTGTATTACATATTATGTGGATTTTTGTGCCATATTGGTTGAACTCCGATAAACATGATGCTCTGTGTCAAATTAGTTACTGGAGTTATTTTGGAAAAACTATTGATTATGAGTGATATGAAACAAAGCGAATGAAGACTTGACTCAAAAACGTATTTATGAAATCCAAGTTAATATAAAAAAAAAAACACAATTTGCGTGAACTACAGATGGCACCCCTCCCCCTCATTCGGCCAGATGTTCTTCTGAGCCTTTGTAGTAGAAATCCTGCTAGTTCTTTGGTGAAGTGTGTTCAAACGGCATAATCAACGCCGTTCACATTCATGAATGTTAAAAACTGAGTTTTAGTAAATACTTAAAGCTATTGTTTTCATTTGGTCATACGTGATCTGGACACAACCCATGTATTAACTGCTTTATTTGATGTGTCACTTTTTCCTGCTTGACGTTTGCATGGGACTTTTTATTATGAACTATATGTAAAAGTTGGTATAAGTAGTCTGTTAAAGCTATTATTGACTTAAATGCATGTTTACCTCCTGCTTCATCTTTTTTTATAGACTTTGTCCTCGTTAGTATGTCTAGAGGTAGGGTTGTCATGTGAAGTGGTGCTTGTGTACTTTAGCTATTATTTGAGTTGCTTGAATGTCAAACTCACCACCTCCCAGGTCAAGACAAAGATGGAGACCATACTTCATATTGGATGTATGCTATTTGGAGTAGTGAATGCAATGTAGTTCTTTGACCTGGCTATTATGAACAGATTCTTGAACAGCTGACACTTCTTAACTTTTGACATCCGCAGCATTGTTCAGGAGAATTGTAAGAGAGATTGCCTAACAGAGCTGGTTACTCTTGCCTTTAAAAAATGTGATAAATCTGAACAAAGATCTGTTACCATGGTCACATATATAAAAAAGCTATTCATCTGTAATTACAAGAACAAGAAGTTATATTGTATTTGTATTATTGGTACTTAACCTGCCAAGTAAGTACATGTTGGAACCGTTGGCTTCAACAGCCACAATAATTAAGGTGAATCCAAAATTATAACTTTGTTACTAAAGCAGAGCTATCATTTTAGTTATTGTGCTCAATTTCGTATAGGCATTTTTGTTATCTTCGGTGAAATATATGACCTTTATCCTACTTCACCTCTTTCCTACAGCTGACATTAAACACAAGCTCCCAATCTGCACAAAAGTAGAGAAAAGAACAGGTGAATCAAGCTTGTCTGCGAAGTAAAATTTTTAGCTGTTAACCAGTGGTTCTCAAAGTTTTGGAGGACCACTTAGCCTAGTCCCCCAAAATTGTAGACAAAAATATATTTAAACGATTAAGATTTTCATTTTTGTTTGCTTATGTACAGAGTTGTTAAATTATAATAGTATCACATCATAGTTAAATTTGCACAGTTCAACAGTTCACATTGGTAAACGTTTTTCCTTCACGGACCATACTTTCAGAACCACTGCTCCAAACATATGGAGTTGTGAGGAAAACATTAAGGGAAGCACCATACTGTATGTGTTTTTATGCCGGGCACAGAAAGTATTTAAATCAAAGGCCCCTGAAAAGATGGCAACAATTTGTTTTTACGGCTGTCAACTGGCCCTCAGACCTGGAACCCTATAAAGGACAGGCGGTGTTATGGCTGCCACCTCACAGTTTGTAAAAGAAAATAGTCTGCCGCCTCGCTGATGACACAGACACACACACAGATTAATAGCAGGTGTCTGTTATAAAAAGGCTCTCAGGCTGCCCAGCACCATACCAAGCACAATCTGCTTGCAGCAGGGAAGAAACTGGCGCCAAAGAGGCCACATGTCTGTCTGCCCGTGTTGGTACAACTGTGCCACGCTGCTTGCAGTTGTGCCAGCACAGTGATTGTGAAAGAAAGCAGATCCGAAACAGAAGCAAGAGAAAGTCAACAAATCAAGGGTCGATCAGCCTGCATCCTTGCTTTTGTCATGCAAGACACTTGAGCATTCAATTATAATTGTTAGTCTAACTGAACCAGATGTAAAGATGGCCAGTGCCATGCCAACCTGCTTTACAGCGTGTCATGGTGTTAACGGCCGTTATATCAGATTCACTTTCAGATGTTATAAAAAATCAGAACAACTCTTCTGTCCTTGCTTTAATTAAAAGGATATAATGTCTCAAAGGGAGCGGTGACGAGCCCTTGGGTGCTCCTGGGTGTATGAAATGCACACCTGTCTGATGGTCGCAGTTTGGAATTGAACGAAAGCCAGTCCTTTGATATAGAGACAAATTGCTTTTAGGTCCTTATTAGTGTCTTTTATCCCCTTTTGCCCTTCCAGAGAATGCATTCCTGCTCATAAAAGATAAATTGCATGATGTCATCAATGTTACATTGAATGAAAGTTTGTTCCTATTTTGCGTTTTCTGAAATGGAAGCCTACAGTGTATGAAATAATGAAGCAGGAGGTAAAACCGGGATAACTGTGCAATACCCTATTATATTAACATTTCATTTTTAGCCTTTTCTTGTAGTTTCACATTTCAAGTGTCCCTTCCTTCCTTCTGCTAAAACTGGCAGGGATTTTACTGCAGCTGGCCTTTGTGTATGCAATCATTGTCTTTAATATATCTCTTATAATCTCACATAGTTTTCACAAAGGGTTAATTTATGTCAGTTAAAGGATAAAATGCTGAAAGATGGAATTAATCAGAGACCCTTTCAAGGAATTAAGCACCCTGTCAATTTGCTGCTAAAACATATTTTTCTATTATATTTTTCCCCGAGGTCTCAGTTTTAAGATATTTTATGCTGGCTGTGGACAAACCTCATGCATTGTGCCATCCATCATTAGAGCAACAGTGGGAGAAACAGGAGAATTGAATTATAGGCTGTCTTAACTACAAATCCTTCCTCTTCCTCTTCATAATGCCACTTTTTTTTTTTTGCTGCCTATAGCTCCTCATCTTTTTGTTCCGTCCCTGGCTTCCTTCCCATAGGCCTCTGCCAGATCTTCCCTGGTGCTTCTGAGCTGCTGTTTCAAGCCAAGAGCAGAGGTTCAGTGGAGTGCAGAGCATATGTGAATCTTCCTCGCTGACCTGAGTAGTGGACACAGCTGCAGTGCTGTCATCCATAAAGAAAGAGTGTGCGGTCATCCAGCCATAGCCTTGAAGCCAATGGCCATCTTTTAATGAAGTTTGCTTTGCATTTTCACCATACTGAATACAGTTATGGCCTCTCCAGGGTAGTTTAGTGGTTACTCTTGGCTTTAACTTGAGATCCCAAGTACTAGTAGGCAGCACCTCTAGGGCATCAGACAAACCGCCAGCCCATTGTCCAGTGTTGGCGAGGCATGCCTTTGTCAGCCAGGATAGGTCAGTGTCTTTCTAGCTAGATGCTTCTTCCAGTACCCCAGGTGACAAAGGCCCTTAGCCAGGGTCAGAGACTCAATCTTAGCCCTGAGGAAGAGATTGTGTGTCTTTCTCTGACCTGTATAACCACTTTTTCTCAGCTCAACATTCATATTTAATGAACGCAGCTCTAAAAAGGCATTGCCGTCCTCAGCTTTTAGGTGGATAACCTTCACTGCCGCAGTTTCTACCCCATTCTATAATTCCTGTTGTGTGGGATAACTCATAATGGACTTTTCACTATTAACCCATTCCAAAACCTTTGCCCCAGCTACCTCTAAGACATGTTTTGTGAATATAACAAATAGACGCAAACATAGATACACGCACACACACACACACACACACACTGACAAACACTACACCAGCAGGCATGTATCTTTAATTGCTCTCTTTATTCGTTGTTTCTATACATATAGATTTACAATTTTAAAAAAAATATATATATTTATATATTTATTTATTTATTTACCATGGCTTGGAAAATATGTGTGTAGGGTAAACATTACTCTTTTGAAGGAGAGGCCCTTTAATGAGTACTCATCCAACATTAATTAATACATTGCTTGCTATTCTTGTCCACTTTGAAGTTGGTTTGCAGGCCTAATGGCCAATTAGCTGGATTTGACTTGAGATGAAGCGCTACAGTAACGGTAAGATGGCTATAAAAAACTGCTCACTCTTTAGACCAAGGGTCTCAATAATAAAATTGGATTGCACAAAAAGTACCTCATCAGGTTAATTTTCCCCCAGTATATCTGAAAATTTTAATGACGTTATTATGACACTGTAATACATTTCAGCACTGTTCACTAGAATATTAACATGTTTCTGGATGGGCATATCCTATATCACATAAACTTCCTACACTAAAGATCAATAATGTGGACAGCAAACATATGACTCAGCACTCAGGAGGAAAACTGCCAGCAGGGCATGTCACTACTTCCTGCTGAGAGGAGCGTCACTTCATCAAGGTACCTCTGCTTAAGGAGAGTGGCTTGCTTTTACATAAAATGGAAAAATGGAAAAGTCAGGAGCACAACACACGACTGGCCTTCTGTTTAGAGTTTAAGAATGTGCTTCTTAAAAGGCTTGCACTATAGTAGTGAGGAAAGAAACAGCTTTGGACAATGAATCAGAAAATTGAGGACTTCAAGTGGAATTTGTAACTGCCGTAGGGTCCTGAGCTCCACACCAGAATAAACATTTGGGATGGCTCGGGAAAACGTGCCGTGGGACACATCCAGCGGAAACTGGATTCAAAGAAGATGGCATATTTAGGGCACCGACGGCTGACGTTGACAAGGCTTCTACTTCACAGTGATTGGTCGACTGTGTTCCGCAGTGCATGTGTAAATTATTAACAGGGCAGGCAAATGAGTGCACAGTAAACAACTTAGGTATATCTGTCAGAAACAAATGGAAATGCAGAGGTCAGAGAGTTATTCCAATGTTTTGTGTGCATGGTTAGTTTGCAGCTTTACCCTGGGAAAGGACGTCTAATAATAAGAAAAAAAATTCTTCTACATCCATTGGACATATATGTGCTCACACACAAATAACAATTATATTCTGTTGTGCTACTTCATAAATGTCTAATTCTCCCTAATGATGATGGGACAAAGAATGAAGACAACATGACAGTGATAATTATTGCCCAAGTGAGGACCGCGGGGAGAGAGAAACACCTGCTGTAGGGGAGCAGATGATTAGATTGGCCTGTTACTTTAATGTTCTAATGGGGTCAATGCCAATCACAACCTCCTATCTACCCACATGTGCCCTGTCCATTCTTCTTTTCCTCAAAGCTGCCTGTAATGGTGACCTGGATGCCATAGAATGGTCCCTCCCTGCCATGATGACCCATGTGTTACTGTGTCTAAACCCTGCATCATTTACAGAGGTTCTTATCGATATAGTATATGGATGTAGTAACTGTTCAGGCAGGACTTGTCCAGCATCCTCCTCAGCGTTCATGCACCATATATCTCAAATTCAACTGCAATGTTTGAAATGCTTTTTAAATTCACACATTTAGGTATAAAAGGGGATATGACAAAAGATGAGTCTCTGAGACAGAAGTTTTTAACAGATATTTTGAAGATCTCTGAATTTCAGATATTAATATGGAACACAACCCATGATTTTTTATGATAGTTGCTGTCATTTTCAGGATTCTGTATTAAATTCACTGTTACTGACTCATTACAGATGCCTAGGGCTCATTGCTGCCTTAAAGTAATACCGTCCCTGTTACACTCAGTTCCCCCCTACTATCTTCCCATGAAGGAGCCTGTAATTGAATCAGTCTGTGGAACAACTCGACCACCCGAACATATGGCCACTCCGCCCCTCCCCTCCGACCCTAAGTCCTCGAAGTCTGTGCTTCCCAGCCTCTCATTGTCACTCAAGTCTGCCTGGGTGAACACGCCCCTCTGATTGGGATTAAAGTCTAGACACAGCCAATTGGGGGCCAGGGAACGCTTGGGTCCACGATTGGCAGGCAGTTTCATAAAGGGCCGACAGACAGTTTGTGAGAAAGGTGAGATGACAGAGACTGTCGGGGAGCACAAAAAGGGAGGGAGACCTTTAGTGAAATCTTGAACAGGGTAAGCTCATTATTTTGTATTTGATTTTTTGGCTTATGGCATCGGACTAGCACAGCCATGAAAGATGATCTTGTGGTTTATTAAATCTGACACATAATTAAATGCATTTTTAAAAGGCTGCTTATATAACTGGCCATTCCGAATTGTCTAGTAACTATTATAATATCACATTAGAATGTACATGACATTCTAGACCAATTTTATTGAACATAACAGGCTTTTCTGCAGATAATACAATGCATGACGTCCATGCTCATCAAACTAATCCTTTGACAAGCTAACTCACAACATTTTAACAGTGTTTTGTAAGAACAAGGATAATGAAGCACGAAATGCCCTTTTCATGGAGAGTTAAAATATTTTTTCTGAAGGAAAGTTAGGTTTGGACTTTCTCAAATGAAGCAACATCTGCCTTCCTGTTTTGATTTCTCTGCAAGCCTGGGATTTATCTACCACATTGCTGGTCAATTTTAGCAGTGGGCATCTCATCGATGTTGGTTAAATTATACTTGCCTGTAAATACTTATGCTACTAAGCACACCTACTTATTACTGTCAAATCAGTTGCTAGTTTCAGGGTAAGGCTCAGCGCTTGCAAAAGTTGGGCAGTTAACCTCCCTTTGACGACAGCTCATTGCATGTGCTGCTCCCTCCCTGCAGGAAAGCGGTTAAGAAACATGAAAGGGGGTTGCGGAGTAAAGGAGAACATAGCCCGAGCCGTATTGCGTACACGGCCCTCCTCCACCGAGGCTTGGCCAGCAGCTGCCGCCAGCTCCCCGGGATGCAGGCCATATGGGGAACTCTGTCATTCGATAGCAGCAGCGGGACTGAAATAGAGCAATGTGCGACAGGAGTGTGAAGGCTCCCTTCAGCAACAGAAAAGAGAAATTATGAGGATGTGGAATCCTTGTGTAATTAGCTTTTGCACAGCACAGAAATCCCTTGACTTGTAAAGTTTGGCCAGTATGACATATTATTTAAAAAATCCATGTTAAAATGCATACTCCTTTTTTACCTGGCAGTTACCTGGCATCCTGTCTACATATGTCTGATCCAGTTCAAACATTTCTATTTGTATTGAATGAGTATGGGAAAAGAACAGTTCAAAGCTCAGGTCTTCTTTTCCAGTCTCACTGGACGCTAATTGGGTTTTGCTGGGGCTGACAGGCCTGCTAGTGTTGAATTGAATTGTGCCTGGAACAGGGACAAGGGCAGCGCTGAACTGATGAATAGACGGTCAGAGAGTGGGTCTTCCGGAGAGCTGGAGATCAAGTGTTGGAGAGGATGAGTGCTGTAATCCCCTTTGTTATGTTAACTGGATTTGTGTTCTGGCCTCCATAGCTGTCCATGAAGGAGGCTGGCGACGGGCTGCACGCTCAGATGAATTCCATGATGGGGGCACTGCAGGAACTCAAGCTTCTGCAGGTCCAGACCGCACTAGAGCAGTTGGACATTTCAGGGAGGTATACCAGAGCCCCGTTGGCCGCAGAATCACGTGTCTCCCGACCCACCACGGAGGAGCACAGACCCCCTTGGATCACAGCTCCCACAAGCCAAGAGGGGCAGAGAAGAGCCCATCACCGGAGCAGTCTGGACACGTCACCCTCGTCCTCCAGCCTAGAGAGCGGGAGCTTTCCTGCCCCCAACAGGGTCTCCAGAAACAGCACCTTGCTGGAGGACTGCTGCGGTCAATGTGTGAACCACCCTCCAGCGGTTCAGCAAACTGCACAGATTGCTAACCTGCCCTGGATCCTACACAGCCTCTCCAGGGAGGGCCCATCCCTGGATGCCGACTATGGCCAGGATGGCGCTGACGACTCCAGTGACTGGACCTCATCGCTCATGAACCGCAGCCGCAACCGTCAGCCCCTGGTGCTGGGTGACAATGTCTTTGCCGACCTAGTGGGCAACTGGCTCGACCTGCCCGAACTGGAGCAGAGGTCCATTGATGAGGAAGAGGAGGAGGACCCTTTGGGGAGGCCGTTGCAGCTCAGCCGCTCCCAGGAAATCTGCCGCAAGTTCTCCCTCACCGCCAACATTTTCAAAAAGTTCCTGCGCAGTGTGCGGCCCGACAGGGACAAACTGCTGAAGGAGAAGCCGGGTTGGCTTCCCCTGGACGAACCTGAGGCTGAGCTCTTCAAGAGGCCCAAGAAAGGGGCCAAGCCCAAAGGAACTTTTTACCTTCCTTTCCGGGCAGCTGGGCTGCAGGTCAAGGGCAGGCCATGGCACCGGCCAGCCGAGGCGAAGGGACAGATTCCAGGGATTAACATAGATAGAGGGCAGTCGAACATTTTGGAGAAAGTGCCGCCGGTGTTTGATTACAACACAGCTGTCTGGGTTTAATCATTCCAGATTCCGGCTAGGACTGGGGGGATGGGAAAAAGAGTGGCGATCAGAGGTACAAATGTCTTCCAGAATACTGTGAGCGAATTGTCTGAACTGCTTATCCTCCCATAGCAACTGTTTGGTTGACAATCTGTTAGGCTTCACTGTTTGTGAGTGCACACTGGACTTCTATTTTAGGGGCACATCCCTCAGCTGCACTTCCTTCCTAATTTAAAAACAATTTGCCACGCCTGTCCATGCAGTTCCCTCTCCATATTTTATAGTGGATCTTCGTTTTAATTTTTCCTTTCACAACATAAAAAAGGCTCGACCTCTGGGATTATTGGCGACAGATTCATGCCTATTGGTAAACTGCCTTGAATCGTATCATGGGAGAGCCACATTCCTAAGTGTATTTGTTTACTCATTTGCTACTGGTTCTCTACTCATCACCCACAATGAGCGATAAACCAGGTAGTAACCATGGCACCACTGCAGTTCTGTGATTACATTGTTCTAAAGATCTCCAGTTTTAAAGAGCAGTTTTAAACTAACAAGCAGAATGTCCACTGCTCTTCTTCTGTCCTTTCTTCACCCCACCATGCAAGGTGCCATACTGCTGGGCAGTCATCTAAAGGCTCCTGCATAACATCAGCAACATTAGGGTGGGGTCTTCTCTACCCTGCTTCGGTGCTGCCTAAAAATGTCTTCACTAGCACCACCAGTCACCGGGCTATCGGAACTGTGCTAACTCGCAAGGTGCAGGCTTGGCACATCCAGACTCATTTGTCTGCTCTACCGGGTTGGATTCTGTATGGCACGCCATCGGAGGAGCACGGAGCCATCTGCTTTCTGGCAATTATGTAAGGGCCAAACCAGCAGAACTGGCAGAATCGACAGAGATTCAGTGAGAGCTGTCTCAGCTTTTCAGCCAGCCGTTAATATCGCCGCTGTCAGAATATGTACATATATTTATTAAGTGGGGCCCCTAGCTTAAACGAGCACGGTGTATTTAGGAATACCCATTCATTCTTGTGCTTCTCCCTATAAATAATTCTTATTGTAATTCAAGCATGTGGTCATTTCAACACAGTTACGATGCAGTAATGAGATGCAGTAGCACCAAAGCCTGTTTTATTTCTTTTTTTATAATGTCTATTTATAATCGGTCAATCTCCTGCGAAGGAGAGGAGTAAGGAGTTCCCTTCATTAAATCCTGTATTAATCACTTATTTTAGACCCAAAGCCAATCTGATGATGAAACTCTTGACTGAATTCATTATATTCTTATGAACAAATTCCTCGTTTGTGGAAAATGGGTGCTAATTTACATAAAGGGTGATGTTAATGCTCAAGTCAACTGGCTTGTGTGTTTTCCAGATTCAGGCATTTTAAAATTCTAATTGTTTTTCCCTTTGTAAGAAAGTGTAAGAAAGATCTTTTTCATTGCCATTCATTGTCACTCAGGATACATCTCTCACCCCTCTGGGAATTGCTATTTGAAGGTACAGGGAACAAGCCAATAAATTGCCAACTAAGTATCTCCAAAGCACTTCAATGTTGCACTTTGTTATGTTGAAAATATCAGAATTGACCACTGTTGATCAGCGTTTGAAAACAGGCAACACAAAGTGGTCCCCACAGTGGCCGAATGAATGCGTGTAGGAATAACTAAAGAAATAAATGTTACAGTCAATGCAGTTAAATTTGTCGGAGTAATAGGTCATTTACTTTTTTGGAAGTAAAGACATGTAGAATGGTAAATGTAATCTGCAGCTCAGTCATAAATAATTATGGTATTTCAGACTCCCTGTATAAGGAAGGCTCTTTTTTTATCAAACATTTAATATCGCATTGCACTTCTAAGTGAGGAGAACCCCTGTGCTCTGATAATCATAATAATATTGAAATAGAGCCTTTATAGCTTCTTAAGTTTTTCATGGGCTCACTCAAAGCCCCGGACATTAATAAACAAACTTATGCTGATTCCAGTGCAGAATGCAAAAATTTTATCTCAAAGGACTTTTCATAGTGCCTAACAGAGTGATGAGTTACTCCACATCCCACCCTCTGTTCCAGTCTATCACAAAGTGAGTCTCTGCTCTGATCATTTTGATCATCATGGTCTTACCCTATAATACTGGGCCCGTCCTTCAAAAGTAGTTATAGGAAATTATATTCCACCAGCTTATGACTTGTGTATGTGGTCGTGTGAGTGCATGTGTGTGGAGGGGTGATCTATATTCCACACAGGTCTATCTTAAATCAAAAGCAGTTTGATCCCTCTGAAAATATATGTAAGTGATTCATTTTGCTGAGCAAAATTGTAATTGTGTGGGCCTCTCTGAGAGGACAAATAGAGGGAATCAATGAGAACAAGTCTGTTTCTTTTGTCATTGCTTTTAAAACCTGGGGTGGCGTTAGCCCCATCGAATATTTGCGAAGTGGAAAGTTTGTTATGTAGTGATTCTTTGTCAAATAAAACAATTTTATGCAATCTAGTCTTGGTGTTTTCTCATAGAAAAGGAGAATAATTTAATTATGACACGCAAATTCCTAAAGAACAGAAACTCACTCTTGCTCCTGAGATTTAAACATATCACTCATCTTTCATCCTAGAGAAATCTAAACATTCCACTCACCTCTTCCTCGAGACGCCAGAACATATCACTCATCTTTTATCCTAGGGACGTCGAAACATTCCACTCACCTCTCTTGCTGATCACTTGTTGAAAAAAAACATGAGAAGTATGAGAAGAACCGTGATATAGTCATCCAGCAGGAAACTGGCATATACTTCCTGTTTTCATAGTGCATCCCCGCCACCCCCTCAAAGAGCTAGGGCTTCATTATTCTGTCCCCTTCTGTCCCATACATCTGAGTGATCCAATGAGAAAAAAAGTTTGTGTGTCTGCTTGTCTGTCACCGATTGTTCCAGCCTAATACCTGAAAAAAGAATATGAGTCCATCTTAGGGAGACTAATCAGGCCCGTATCCCTGACTTCATGGGTTGTAGCATGGTCAGTGTTTGCAATAAGTCGTGTCACAAATTTTCTACACCTTAGAAGGCTGAGTTGAACTGCGTTGCATTTCTACATAATCCATTGTAATTACATTTTAGGAATCATTTCTTCATTGTGTGGGATGAGACACTTCCTGTTCTCTGGACTTCTTAAAAGCAATGGCTGACAGTTAGATCTGTGAACTTTTCCATGACTCCAGAGGTCCTGAGAAAGATCATCAAAATAAGCATTTTTTTTTAAATATAGAAATAAAGAAACCTTTACAGAATGAACTAAAATATATGTGAGCATAAATCAAGTGAATCATATTGTGAATTTGTATTAGTAGACAGTACAAGACAGTGTGAGGAACCTATAATGTTTTAATACAATTGTCGTAACATTGCAGAAACACACAAAGGTCACCACAAAGTTTCAGAAACAGTGCAACAATGGCAGCATCTATCTAGCTTTCGGCTACACCTTTGTCCCATTGTTGATCATGCTGTGATGGTCTCTAGCGTTAGCGATAATCATGGCCAAGGCTCCTGATGCATATTCTTTCTAGCATGTCAAAAGATGTTCCCATCTTGCTCTGCATCATCGTGCGTTTGCCTCACCCAAGGAATTTGTTTACGCCTAACCCAACAGGATTTAGTTTCCAGTATTATGACCGAGAACAGAGATAGGGATGGCACACATCTTAATACCACTGGGTATGCAGGGGACATTATTGCAACATTATTGCAACATTATATAAGGCATGAGAATCGTGTCAGCGAGCAGATGTCTAAAAAAAGTGTGGATGCTGGATGTGGGATTTGGTTCTGTAATCCCAAACCACTGTGGAGGGTGGCACCCCGTACTTTTAGTCGTCTCCAGGTGTTCGGTCAGATACGAGCGACTGAACGTTTCCCACACAAGCGAGGGAAAGGGAGATCTACAGCTGCTGTGGGTTCTCAGGACCCCCCTTCCACGGAGTGTTTCCCAGAGGGAAGTGCCATCTACACAGCTGTCGCAGCTCGCATGCCTCCCCCAGTGCAGCCTGAACCACATAGTGGACAGTGTGGGGGTGCCATAATTAAACATACTGTCGCTTCTCCCCTTCTGAGAGTGAGGAAAAATTAGTGACAAGAAGACAGGATTATCTTGTAACTAGGAGGATTATCTTGCACCCGGAATGGGGGGCTATGGAGAGGGTGGGCATGGACTGGGGGTGAGGGCAGTAGCAGGGGGGTGGGAATGGGGGTTGGTTGGCTGTGGATAGTGTGTGCATGGATGGGTGGAGGACTGTGCTGTAGGATGAAGCTTGGCACTGATTCCCAGCCAAACATTCATCTTTTTAAAGCCCCCCCAGCTGCTTAGCCACAGTGAATGGAATTTGCTCAATACACACATGCACACTTACCCACACACACACAAACTCAGTAATATATAAAAAGCGCAGTTAATTTTGCTGTAGCATGTTTGGATATGCAAAAAATCTGAAATTAACCCAAGCTGATATGTAGACAGAGGCAATTGCTGAAAAAGTCAAATCGGGGGCCATAAAATGCTGTTTTAATAATAATTAACCAGCTCTTTCCACCAGAACCTTTTTTCTTCACCGCAGCAATGAAAAAGGAGGTCAAATCCAATGCACAACCACGTAGCCATGCTAAATGAAACGGCAAATGCAAGCAGAAAGGATGTCTTCCCAATGCGCTATGTGGAATTGCTAAACATGCTGACATGTTGGGAGTGGCAGAGGTGTACTGTCGCACATTGATCCATGGGCCTATTGATCAGTGGTTTCAATTAAAGAGGAATGACTGGATGGTCAAGGGGGGTGGGGGGGGGGGGGGTGATGGTGTAGCTGGGAGGGCTGACGGCCTTGATATGATTGCCACTCAGTCAGGTTTACATGACCAATATTGGTTGGTTTTAATGTGTGAGACTGCATTCAGTTTAACGCTAGATCACAACAGGAATGTATATTTCCTTGGTTTATTGTTCTGACTGGTCAACACTTTGACTGGACCTCTGCCACTGTCACCACCAGATCTCAACTAAGAACAGTAAACTGAACTAATCTGAATGGTGAAAAAAGTCTTAGATGATATTGGATAGATAGTAAGAGAGATTTCTATTAATCACAAACAGACATTTTTCTCCCTCTGACAGAATATAGAGCAGAGATTATTCAAAGGATTAGCGATTTGTACACACATAGCACTAGCTTTAAACCAACCATATGGGTCCATTTTCACTTATTAGGCTGAAATGCAGAAACGAATGCATTTTCCGGCAATACCACCCCAAGCAGAATGAGCGAGCTTCGTGTTTAGCGCTATCTGTGTGGGGTATCCGACAACTCTACGCTGGCTGTTTGCCATCACACATCCCCGAGACAGCTTCCTGTTTATCAAACAAAAGTGCCCCAGCCCATTGGCAACACTCGCCTGCCCATCATTAACACAGATTAATGCACAACCCTTGCGAATGAGCTCTCACTCTTACCTATCAAGCAGAAGGAAATACAGGTCAATGGGGTTGCCGATTACTTTCCTCCGGACCTCTTATACCAATTAGCCTTTTCTTTGTGCTTCCACTTAGCTCTCAGCTGCCTCCTCTTTTATACTGCACGGATGACACTTTTGTGTTTTCCTATTTGCTTACATACATCTTGACATGCTGCCAAATGAAGCTCCTGGGACAGGAAGTCAGAGGGAGGGAGGAGATTGTGCCGTTCGATTACTGAATTATTTTTATAATACCTAAGTTTGCCTGGAAAAATAAAGCCACTGTGCCTTAAAAATGCATGTGTTTTGTATATTAAATCATTAGAAATTAAATAGAAAGATAAATGTTGGTGTGTGTATTCTTGGTAATTGCTTCACTATTATTATGTGTTTTAAAATCCCTGATAGTGACTCAATGACAAACAAAAAGTCACTCTGGATACAAACCGGCAGCATTCTTTGACAAAACGATATTTGTTGAATTCTGTACTCAACCAGTACAGAACAGCTAACAGAGCAGGTCCCTGCATTCACTTGATGGGTAGTCTCACCTCACTTGAGGTTTTCAATTGCTTCCATCGGTATTTGAAAATACTACTCTACTGCAAAGCACCAGAAGGTTAATAATAATAGTGGAGCTGACGTACTCTGGTCTTCAAGGGGGCACAGCCCTCCCTGATCTCTGGGGTCCCTGCAGACTCCACATTTGCTACATGTACCGCTTACAGAGGAATTAATCGGCACTGGCAACAGCATGTAGCACTCAACGAATTCTGTCTCCTTAATTAACTGATATTTCAAGAGGCGACACAGGGCCCACTGCTTCCTGGCTAGGATCTGGCAGAAAGCATTCGATCTGTAACATTTGAGGGCTCGGTTTGCAACATCACCAGGTTCAGTCTGTAACATTTATAAACACAGGAACTCGTGCCCTTGGATCTTAAGAATGACAATTCCTATCTCGTCGGGTGCCGCATTTGTCCTGAGGGCCGCAGGGTGGTGCACGCAGCTGGGAGAATCACTTCCAGTTCGGTGCATCCTCGCTGAGACGCAAAACAGTACAGGAACCAAGACAACAGTGCATCTCTGGAGGCTTTTTATAGAGAGGAAAAAGAAACCGTGTTTTTCAGCCGACAAGGTGGGGATGGCAATTAGTGCTTGACATCTTTTGCGTACCAGAACAAACGACTGCAGCCACACAGTCACTCAGCCAGGCAATGTCAGGTGATAAAAACTAAGAATGGTTACCTAACTCATTTGGTAGAAGAACAGCCAAAAGTTCTCAGTCTTGATTCTGCTGAGCTTGACCATGGCTGACAACAGGCATGTGCCTGTACCAAGAGGCAGAAGAGCGACGATGAAAATGCAACATTGTCATGATTCGCTTTGAATCATTGTGGCATCGAATAATTTTTTGCCTGAGAATTTACACAGCCATTGAGAATGACTTCCATGCTCATGTTGACGCAACCCGTTTTGTGAACACCAGCATCATTGTGCTACACCAGCACCAGGGGAGGCTCCCAGATGAATCCAGCAGTTAACATAAAATCCACAACATTGTGGAATATTTTAACGACTCAGCTTAGCATTAAACTGTGATGAACGCAGTGAAGGGGCATCCAACTCGTTGTTCCCCAACCCCCATCACCCCTTGGTCCCCCTAAGCACCATCCTTCTGTACAGTTTCATTTCACTGTTAATTAAAAAATGCAAATGATATGTAAATGACTGGCTCAGACTCACTCTGAAAGTGCATGTTTCACCATAGGCAGCACTGAGTAGCACCCCCTGTCTCCTCTTTTGTCTGGCTTTCCTGAAGGCGGGCCCTCATTGCTATTGAAGTTCATCTCTGAAGAATTCAGACGGGTAATTATTGCTACTCTTTTTCTTTCACCCCACCCAGTCCTTCTTTTTTCCCTTTGATTGTGGTACGAAATGTACCCCTCTTTCTCTAGGAGGAAAACAGTCTGCACGGAGGGGAACGTGCTGCTATTTTTTTATCCAGAGCCTTTGTGTCTGCTGGAAGACTCCAGAAACTCTAGCCTCCATGGAACCCTAAAGCCCTGGGTGTGCTGCAGTTGTCCGGGAACTGACATCCGCTTCACTTCCATTGGTAAAGGGTGAAACGGTATATGTCAACCTCAGCCACCTGCTGACCTTTTTGCCCAAACACAGCTCCAGCTGCCAGGCGACACAGGGGGGCCACAAGGTGGCGTGAGCAAAGCGGCGGTCCAGAGATCATCGTCAGAACATTCAGGCCACACTGAGCTCCAGCCCCAGGTTACATCCAAATGATTCTGCCTCATAGCAGGGCACAGTGTGGACAAAGCAAGGCATCCGCTGGTCCCCCCAGCGGCAGGGCCAGATGAGTGCGGCGAAAGTCAGGGGCAGCAGTAATGAACGGACAGTCACTGTTCATCAGCGTCTGGCGACTGATTAAAACTGCCACGCTCTAACAAAAATATCTCAGACCTTGAATCCCACATTAATCCCTTTTAGCCCTAGGTCTACATTGCAACAGAGCAACTGCAACGGTTGAGTATTTTTGATCAAAGTGTTAACTTGGTTACTAGAGACAAAAAATGTTTTCGAAACTCAAACCAAACTAATGTGAAACCAGTGGGCAACGGAAACCTGATGCATCGTAATAAATGTGCATCAACCAGTCTTATTTGGCAAGCCACTTGTATAACACAGAAAATGAGTAGCAATGTATAACATGATTGAGATAAGATATTCACAGTCGTGTATTTGGGATGCACTCATGTGCACCAAAATTAAATTTTACAAGTATGTGTAAATCTGTCCATATATACCAAGTTATAAACCATAAAAATGTTATCTGTAATTATGGCTCATCAGCCATCAGCCATCAGCCATCCATCCAGACTGTTAATTATCATCTGGGACTGATTTGGGCAAACATCAAACATATATTCAATGAGAGGAACCAATACTGAAACTGAATCCTCAACTAGGACACCAATGAACCATAAGTTAATACTTCGCTCTGTAGGCAAAGGCCCTGTTGTTCATTCGTTATAGACAGGCAAAAAGCGTCTCTGCAGAGTTCAGTGATGCACACAAAACCCATTTTATTTCACCAGCGAGCATCGCTCTTATTGCAGGAGGCCCACGGAGAACTAATGGCTGTTATTTTGCTTTCCCTAGTTACTACTTCTAAAGGTATGCATTCCCCTGACCCAGAAAGTTCAAAATGCAGGTAGTCATAAAAATTTGAAAGCTGGCTATTTACAACTTTGAGCAACGAGTTCCTTTTCCCTCTTCATACAAACGTCTAAAGTTGCCGTGACAGCAAGCAAATGCATTTACTTTTAAATGTTCATTTAGATTCTACGCGGCCGGGTAGACAAAAAGACCGGCAGGCTATTAAATGACAATTTCCATTTAAAATATTTTTTTTTATACAGAATCATTTATAGCATACAAGGAGCATTTCCAGATTTAGAATGTGGAACTGTGAAACCATGAGGCATGTAGGTCATTAGGTCATTTGTTCATGATTCAGGCAGCAGAACTAATGCTTATTGGGTAACTGTATTTGATCGATTCCCGTCTTACAACCTGATTTCACATATCATACAGAATGTCAATTAATTTTTTTATGGAGGATCAGCCAACTTGTTTTTAAGTTATGTTTTTAAGTTATACTGATTTAAGTCATACATGTCGTGGGGACAAAAAATTCTTCACCAGGACCTTTGGTATAATTTGAGACAATGCATTCATTGGGTTTTGGCCTTTGTGTGCCTTATAACTAAAATTTCATGCCGATCAAAAGCGAAGCATGGATTAAATGTTTGATTGTTTCTATTTGAATAGGCCCACCTGCCAAATGTGACAGCCAAAGATAGTTCGCAGCTGGGGTGGGTAGGCACAGCAGCTGAAGAGGATCTCCCCTTTTTAGGGAATCCATTCTGGAGGAAGACAGTAACACCACCACTCTCTTCTCTGCAGCTGGACAACATTTTTAGGACTGCTACCATCCATTCTGCTTAATTCAGTGTCAGCCAGACCTTAAACAGCTCTCAGCTCCTATGTAATCATTAGGAACGATTCAGCTTTTGAGAAAAGAAAATTAGCCATAGACATGAAGAAAGAAAGCTCCTAGTCTATGCTTTCACAACCTTTGGATTTCCTAATGGGTCTATTGTTGTAAGTCATTATAAATGGCCCTATTCTTATCCCTGATTCCCCGTCAGGTGGAGCACGGTCTTACCCTGCATGGCAGTGTCCAGCCTCAGTGCAAACACCGCCCGAAACAGGGTCTCTTCTCTATTGCAGCTGCAGCCTACAGCATCATCGCAACCCCGGGCTCAGAGAGGAGCTGCATCAATGCCCTGACTGTCTCCCCTCAAACCCTCTTCTCAAAGGATACTTTCTTTACACCCCCATGTGAAGGCACTCCTTGTCAAATGGCACGTTTGCCTCTAGACGGAGTTGTTTGTGAAGGGCTCCGGAGTTTCCTTTTTACCCTGGCCTTTGACAGAAAAGGCCTGTAAACTAGACTCAGGCAGAAGTTAAGTGGACCTTGCATTTACCCTCACTGCCATAAAAAGCCACTCTATTGCACACGGAAAGCAGCGATCTCACAATAATATGAGTTTTTCTCAGAAACTGGAAAAATCTTGGGTACTTTGTGACCCTGTCTGGGGGAGCCGGGGGAGGTGGCCTCTGCCTGCTGTGATCATAAACAAGATGCCATCGGAGAGATAGCCTGAATATGACAAGCATCTCAAAGTATAGAAGCCTACCAGATCTACACTCCCATGCGTCCACACAGGTCAACCTGATGGAAGTGTTACACAGGTCAGCCACCGGGAGCTGAAAAACTTTCCTCAAAAAACATGCAATTAGTGGATCTCACATTCCACTCGTTGGGCAGCATTGGGTTCTGTGGTCAGCCACTTTTTAGTATAACTTTAATAGTCTTTGTTTTAAAATGTAACTGTTCAAGTGGACAATGCATTAGTCTTGTAAACTATCTTTAGATTAAATAAAATTAAAAGTAATTTGTTAACTGGTAACATAAGTATATATTATATTTCATAGTGTTCAAATTAAATGTAAATGGTCAGCCATTTGCCTTATGTGGTCATTTATAAACCTTCACTGTTCATGTAGTTTTGATAAAGCAATGCCCCTCGCACCATAAAAATATATTTGAACATTTCCTTAAATGCTTGGAGAGGCACTTTTGACTCGCCAATCAACTCTAATTAAGAAGGAGGAAAATTCCCATTTACTCCCTCAGTAGACATTTTCATCCAAAGCAGCTTACGTGGTAATTTGAGGCAGAAGGTGCAGTGCAGATGCAATCACAATCAGTAACTGAGTTTGAAAGAAAGGTTGAATACTGATGAGGAGAAAAGAATAGATTGACCCCAGTTTTTTTTACACAACAGTACCAGTTATGGAACAGTGGACCTGGATCAGTGCAGGATATTTGTCTGTTTGAGTGAAATGGAAAATAAAGGGGACAGCGTGCGTTGGACAGAGCAGTTTCACCAGTGTGGTCTGACACAGTGGAGTGCTATGGATGAGGTCCCGGATATCAGGTGTGATCACCTGATCTGAGATGCAGCGTCATCAATGGTGAGATTAAAGCCACTTCATACCTACACCTGGCCTCACATTCAGAAACAAAAACGATTGTGTGAAGACTGCTCCATGGGGACAACACAATGACTGTGAGGATGGCATCTGTTGTCTGCTTTATAGTTTACAGGTTCATCAACTTGTGCAGTCTACACTTCAAACTGACAGCTATTTCAGTTTCAACTTACCAAACATTTTCGATTCTTCAATTTCTCAACGTTGTATCTGTCTTTTTTTCTCCAGGGTTACCCTCTCCTGTCTAATTTCCACCATGATCGGCGTGAGAATTCCTGGAATTCCAATCATTACAGCTGGAAAATTGTAACTTAGCAAAAAGTTGAAACTTCAAACCTTTGCTCCTCTACTAAACTGCACCCCCTCAAACCCACAGACCGACGCTTACATGCACTTTCCTACACAAGGCGTTGAATACAAATGAGGCTTTGGTTTTCTTTGAAGGACGGGGATAGCTTTTTTATCTATACCAAAATGTACATCAGGAGGTCAGGAGCTGGCCACAGCTGACAGTTATATCAATGCTACCCCCCCCCCCTCGCCAGTCAACGTCAAGCTCAGGAAGTTCAGGAAGTGTTGCAGGAAGGTTAAGCAAATTGCTCCACTTCTCCCCATTTTTCCTATCAATCACGAAAAAGTCAGACAACTTAGGGACGAGGTCCATCGTTAGGAAGGCCCAGGAGTCACCCCGGAGGCAACAATCAGACGTGAGCAGCTAGTAATGTGAAACATTCCCCAAACAAGAAGGCAAGACACCGCCATTCATTTTAACAGTTTAAAGATCTGGTTCTCTCGGCTGACTAGTATTACACAGAAACGGAAGTGGGCCGAAAGACTGGCATAGTAACCAAAGCAATATGATTTTATGTGCAACCTTCTGCAGTGGTCATCTGTCACCGACGGCAACAACACAGCTAGACAGATTGCCTCCTAATTTATTGTGCTGCAGGCCTTGGACTCTATATGTCTTCAGTGCTCCAAGGTGTGAGGGGATGAAACAATCCTGTAAATAAACAGATACATTTCACAGCAGGCTAACCGACTGATTGTGGATGAAGCATATCAATTCAGAGGGGGACTTGGATCCCCGTACCCTTCGCATGGATCAATTAACGGAACAATTGAATTATCCTTTTAAGTTATGAGTTCATCAAATTGCGACCCCACTTGACAAATCCACAATTGCCTTGTCAAATGGGCAAGACTGAGCTGTACTTTCTAACTCTGAGGACAATGTGTGGTTGTTCCTAACCAACCAAGTACCAGGAAACCACTTATGGATAGATCAGTCAGTATCAGCAACAGTAAAACGGAAACCCCCCATTAGGGGAATAAGCCAGGGGGAACAGTACTCCGCCCGTTTGGTCTGGGGTGCTTGACATTAGAACAGCAGAAACAAGAGACACGAGAGAAATGATAAAGATGCCAGGCCTAGGTCTCGCCACATTCAAGAATTTTCAAAACTGAATTTAAATCTAAATATATATGTATATAAAAAAATTGAGAGACTTATTTCATTTGTGTCTATCGTCTCCTCCCGGAGCCAGTTGTGAACTTTAATTTGGTTCTAACGAAGACCAAAGGATGACTGAACATGTGGGCACTCTTTGTTCCTGTCTTGCCCCACTGAAACGGACCCAATTTTTTCCCACAACCATAATGGTGTAAATCTCGCCATCAACTGAAATGGAAAAATCAGGAATGTTGTTTATTAATAATTCATGCTTGACTTCCTTATGCGCCACATTTAATTACTATCATTGCACATTGCTTGATCTGAGAACCCCCTGGGACAGTAAAAACAATCCAGCAGACTAAGCAGGACGTGCACAGTAATAGTCTCGCACTAAACACTGGGGAATCTGATCAAGAGCATCCTCTCTTCACATTTTATAGCAGTGAGTTGGACATTTTTTTCCTGAGGTGCAAATTTAATAAATTTTCAGCTAACTGCCACAGTTAACGGGTTCTCCTATAATTGAGTTAAGGTTTGGCCAAGGACGGCAGAATGGGAGGATTTTGTGGTAAGTGGTGGGTTTTAAACACTATAAACGTAGCAGAGACCTAGCAGCCTATTGGGGGTTTAGGGGTGATAATGTTGCTCACCCCTGACAAGAGCACACATTATACCTTCATGAATCCAACAAAGACAGCATGCTTATATATAAAATGAGGGTACTGGCTATTCGAATTAGGCATTATAACGATCCACAGAGTTGGATATGACTGGAGGTTATACTTTCAGTGAAAGTGGCCGAGGATCCTTCTCTCTCGTTTTACTCCAAATTTAGACAACAGCCTTCACACATAACGTTACCGTAACGGTGCATTTATTCCAGAATCCGCACAAACCGCTTAAAAAATGATATACCGCTATAAGCTACATATTAAACTGTAGCTGTAAATTTCTAATTCTGAAAAACGGCAACAGAAGAAAATCTTGTAAATATCAGTGAACAAAAGAACAAACTGAGTAGCTGTATTTTTGAGGATGGGGACACACCACACATTGGTCTGGAGGGGCTTTAATGTGATGAAGAAGCACTCAGCCCATATGTCCCAATGGAATGGATTCAGTCATCAGCAGGAAATAATGGAAAGTTCCCTGTCGGCTCCTCTAATCCTGTACTTCCAGCTGTCAATATCTCCTCACTGCCAGGATCAAATTCACCCACACTTCAGAAAATGCATTAGGCGCAGGAGCTCACAGCATGACGTTTGTGTACTCTCTAATCAGTTTATCGACTTGGGCTACTGTTACTGAAGAAATATCGCTTCTTTTGTACTGGGCTGGGGGAAATATGGATCACATATCGTTCGTTTTTAATTACTTCTGCCCCCCCCCCCAAAATTTGTTCCATAGTCAGAGCTTTTTATTTCCAGTACCGTTTCAGAACCTTCGCTGGAGTTCGTTAGCCATTAATAACATTACCAGACACGATTACCTATCATAATGAAGACGCTTTTTTACTATTTAATACATTCTATAAGGGGCTGTATAAGGGACTGCATCTACACCTACTTTGGGGATATCTACTTTGTACGTCTTCTGCCTCCAAGGGACATAACATGTTTAGGTTAGTGTTAGTTAGGGTCATTTTCCCCTACTTTGAACTCAACTTACCTAAAACATAATCAGAGTGTGTCACTAGCAAAATCTTGTTGTGTCTAAGTGCGTCTCCCCACGTATGGGATCAGAGTTTCTGGTGCCGGGCTTTCCCCATTTCATCAGACGGGTCCAATCAGATGACATGAGAAATCTCCCAGAGTAGATGCCTATTTCTCTCCACAAGTGCAGTGCCTCTCCTGACCGGGTCAGTTATTTGTCTGGGCAATCTTAGCGGCGGCAGTGCGGCAGTCTTAAATCATAGAATCCCCGCCAGTAATCGGTGGGACCCACAGAGTAGTTGCATTTTGCTTTGCACACAGCCACCTGCCTTTCACATTTGCCAAGAAATTACACCCCTTAATATAAGCTGAACATATTAGTTATGTTCAGGATGTGTTGAAAAGGCACTTAGAAAGAATATGCGCTTGGTACACACACTGTTCTGTGGGTTCTGTGCTGGATTCTCCAGTTAAGAAATTCACTGGGGCTGACACCTACATTCTCTTCGAGGTGTCAAACATAATGTGCAAATTTCTGCATTAAATTGTGAAAATCAAAATCCCAAATAACATCCGCATTAGAAATATTAAAAGTGAAACCTTATATGTTAATAAATCTGGGCACTAATGTTATTTAAATGTATCATGTATCTATCCATGCAGTTAACTGGGAAATGGCCTGACTATGAATAGTTTGCCCTACATACTAGGATTTCTTGAGAAATACACTATATGGACAATATATTGGGACACCTACACATTACACCTACAGGAGCTTTTATGACATCCCATTCAGAATCTATAGGGATTAATGTTGAGTTGGTCCCCCGCACAGAGCCCTGACCTCAACAAATACTCTTCTGGAAGAATAGGCAAAAATTCCAACAGACACACTCCAAAATCTTGTAGAAAGCCTTCCCAGAAGAGTGGAAGCTGCTATAGCTGCAAAGGGGGGACCAACTCGACATTAATGCCAATGGATTTAGAATGGGATGTCATGTAGGTGTCCCAATACTTTTGTCCATATAGTGTATGTTTAATTTTTGTCCATTAGCGTCCAGGGTTCTGAGTAACAATAAACAATAAACCGGTTATATACAACTCAAGGGAGCCACCCACTGACAACAGGACACGCATTTTTGCAGGCATGGGCCTTCCAGAAAATTCTCCTGTTTTAATGCAGCTTATGTTACAGAGCCCAGTCTGTATTTTAGCTGTTATATTAAAACAAGGGATACCAATCTGAGGGATAACACTGGGAGTGTAAAACAACAAAAATGATAATCATATGATAATATGATAATATAATAATAAGCATATTGCATATACCATATTTGATTTTTAATCCAACTAAATGTTGGACTGATAGAAATATAAGAAGTTTGCACAGAGGTCCTTTGACTTCATTCACAAAGCTTAAAAAATTCAACAGCCACACAAAGAGTGACGGGAAAGTGAGTCAGTGTTCTGGACTGCTGCAGAATCGGCCTGTGCAGATGGCTTCCCACCCAGGCATGTCCACGTTTACCAGCAAACACTCGTCTTCAATCATGTATCGGGACCACTGTGTTAATGGGGGGGGGGGGGACGGAGAGGGGCAGGCGTGTCACTCCCTGTCGCGGCGGTAAAGCGGAACGCTCTACACGCACTGCTTTAATTTATCAGAGAGGGCCCAGAATGAAATGGTTGCAGCCCAATCGGAAGAGGCAGGGAAGAAGCCAATGGCTTGCCCTGGAGAGGTAGGGAAGCACCAGTCAATTACGGGCTTTTAAAAAAGGCAATCAAGACCGCAAGAGAGGGGGCAATTATCGGCTTTGTGGATGGTTTGAAGCTTGGGACTTGGAATGCTGCTAATTGCATCATTTGTCGCAGGTACAGAATGACTAGGTCTGACACGAGAAGAGAGGACTCAGCAGCCAGACATGAGAACTCACAATCAACAAATAATCCTGATGAAAAAATAATAGCAATAAAAAAACTAAAACAAATTTGGAATCACAGACTGTGCCAATGCTAGACTCCTGCCACAACACGAGGAGGGTGAGGAAGTACAACTAGTCTTAAACCGTTGTCCCCCATTTGTCTCTTTTTCTCTCTGTAGGAGGTTATACAGCCCACAGGAGAGGTCCAATGCCAATTGTAGAGGGACCAGCTCAAAGGTGTCCAGGAAGTCAGAAGAAGATGCTCCTGAGCGATGAATTGAGAGAAGCCCGGCCGATTTAACCCACCTCACCCCAGGTGTCTCTCAGTCAATTTTGCTCAATTTTGGACACAGTCAGCTAATGACATGAGCTGGATTCGAACCGGTGCACTCCAGCCAATAGGGCTTAGCCTGCGCTCGGGCAAGTGCCTTTTTACTGACCGAGCCACACAGGAGGCCTTTTTCCCTAGGCTCTGCAGTGCTCGAGGTTTCCGGGAGCAGTTTATTCAAGATCCCAGAAAGGTTCTGACTCGGAAACAAGTGATAATTTCCATAATGAGAACCAAACCATAGCACATCTTTCTGCATCCTCACTCGCTCAGTGCAGTGCTCTGCCGTTTGATAAATGTTGTCTGCCCCCAGATGAGTTCACAAGGATCATATTGCAATCGTATCTGAAGCACATCCGCACCCGGGGCCTCTTATTATTGATCCTACATGACGTCTCAATTCCTGATTTCTTGGCTCCAACATCATGCCCGTCTCTGACCCCTTTATTCCAACGGCCCCCAAACCAGTGGACGGCCCATTCTGGAGGACAGTATTAAAAAAGTATTCTCACATATTTGTTCTCAAACTTGCTGCCTAGACATGGATTAAATATTTACCCATTAATTTTTTATCCATGAATTTTTAAAATACAATATGTCCTCAGACAAGGCATTTTGTGTCATTCCTCATACACATTAAAACACTTTTCTCCCAAGAATATTCACTTGACCCCCCCTGCCACTGGAGTGCCTGTGTTCCAACAATCGCCTGGTCTCACTAAGCAGGAGAAACACCCATAGCACCACCGTACAGGATTCGGCTCTCAAAAGGGTCAAACACTGGTCTTCACAAAACACACACTCATTCCAACCATTAAAGTCATTTTGAAAATCTTCAAATTATCAAGCCATACTCATCTAGCCATATTAACTTACACCAATTGATTGTCACCTGTGTGTAAGGTAATAATGTACAATGGTATTAAATGGAGGGGAGGATTCATTACACAGTATAAAAAAAAATTTTTGAATAAAAAATGCTTTTAGAATATGTAACAAAATTCATATTAAAAAACAAACATATTTGCTATTGAATCATCTGATCTATAGAGCCTTGTTTTAGGAAAAGCGCTTTGCCACTAGAGCTACAAGGAGATTAATTAGTGAAAACAACTTGATCTTCTTGTGCCAGAATCGCAGTCGAATTTGATTGCTGTCATTTGTCTCCTGCAGCCTTATGCCCAAATTAGTTATGTTGATGCCAGGTTGTATAACGCTCTTACTCAAACAGAGGCTGCAGTTCAACAGTGGGAGGCTGTCACAACCTTTAAATCAGAAAATCCCCACATTCACAGCATCCATTTCATTCAGAGACTGCTGAAAACCCACACACATAGCGCCTAACGAATTGCCCAGGTCAAAATCAGAAGAAGGCAGACACTGCCACCATGTGGTCAAAATTGAAAACTCATCAAAATGGAAACAAACACTCAGTAATTGGTTTTGCTAAAAACACAGAACATGAAGAAGTTATAAAGCAGTAAGAGTAAAACACATCCCATAAAATCAGAAGAGAACAACAAATTCCAAAAATAATTGAAACGATAATGTCCCAAACTGAAGTGGCTAACACCACTCTATCGATGCATTTGATGCAACTTGTGGTTTTATAGACCATTTCCCCTTAATCTACGGCTTGAATTAGTCTATTCACCTTAGGGTCCAAACCATCGGTTGGCACCGATTTCAGGAGTTCTCTATAAAATTCATATTTGCATCTAAAATACTATAATAAATAGCAAAAATTTTATGAAGATCTAAAGCTCACTGCCTCATTTGAGTGAATCATAAAATTATATATACATGGTTGAAAATCTTTTTGAAAAGTTTTCCATGTAAATTAATCTAAGTAAGGCATTCTTGCTACTCTGCACTTAACATTTACACAATCTGCAAAAGTCAAATGGTTTGGTCCAAACTGAGTTCTCTTTCAATCAAGAACTCCTCAGCAAAACTGAGGAAAATAAAATAACCATGTGTAAACTTATGCATGAAAATAAGTGCCAGGAATGGGGAATGCAGCTAAGCCAGTGTCATAAATCTCCATCTTTCGTTTTATTCTCTCATATGAGGCAATCAGGGACGAAAGAGTTCAGAACACGTTCCAAGATGGGCCAGAACACGATGAACAAAACAAAATACAATGACCAAAATAATGAAAATGTACTAAAATTTAATCATTCATAAAATCTTGAAAATTATCTTTTGACATGAAAACACAAGAAGCAATATTAGAGTTGGTTTAGTATAATATATTTCAGCATCAAGACACATATAAATCAATTTTTTCCCCCGATTTCTATAAAAGACCCATTTCTCCATAGCATTCTTATGCAAAAAAAAAAACTTAATTAGAATATATTATAGGAAATACGAAAGCCCTCGGAATTCAGATGAAATAAAATTAATTCTGAAAGATGTTATTAGCTGAAAGGACATCCATGGATTTAGGAAAACAAAAATAGATGTGAACTCAATCCCAATAGTGTGGAGAAGGGTGTATGGCTGTGAACATTAACTTTGCTTTACTTGCAACATGTATTAACTTGACACGTCCATGCTTTTTAATGGTTTAGGTATTGTAACAACCAATTTCCCCATGTCTTCGAAAAAACCACTGCAAAAATTAACAGCACCGTAGTCTCTTGTTTTCCACAAACCTCCCCCACCCCACCCCCACCCCAAACCAAAAACAAAAATGTACCAAAAAAAAAAATCCTGGAGAGGTTAGTTTCAGAGACTCAAGTTCACGTTGTTTTTTTCAGTGGAACATAAGAGGAAGAAAAAAAATCCATATAATTCTTCAGGTTGATCGGTACAAAAGCAGAGAAGAGCGTGTGTGAGATATGTCGAGTCTTCTCTAGTTTCCGTCTTGGTAGTTAGTAGCAAACTGGAGGTCTCTGTCACTTCTTGACCTGTTTATTTGTTTTCATTTACCGTTGATTGGGGTCGGAATGCTGGCACAACAGTTGGGCAACAGTTCTTCATTATAGCATTCTGCAGAGAGAGAGAAATGTTACAGAAATGTTAGTGAAAATGTTACAACTGGGGTCTTCTGCCTCGCTCTCGCCAAAAATGCAGAGAGGAACAGACCGGGACCAGGTGTTTTACACACCTCACAGCACTCACAGTAACACTGGCCCAGACAGGTGCTTAATAGGAAGAAAATAACAATACGCAATTGAGAGTCAAAATGACACACAATGAAATAAGAACTACTATGAGAAGGGGGAAGGAAGCACATTTTAAAATATTGGGACATTATCTGATTAAAAGAAAATTACCTAAAATTTATTTATTCATCTTACAAAATGTTCAGACAGACACTCTCCCTGTGAAATTAGTGGACAGGTTGTGCTACTTTCGTCATTAACAGATCTAAATGAGAACAAAATCTAGAATGTTCAGCAAGAGTAGGTTATTTAATATTTAAATCTAGCTTAAAGTCAAAGCTAAAAAGTATGTTATCATTCATTGTTATGAATGATACCAAGGTAGCAGTGCTGCCCTCTGCTGGATACAAAGCAGATTTATTAAAGCTGCTCAGATCTCTCCTGCAGACTGCCTGCTGCCCAGTGGAGGGCTGTGCTGTGACGGCTTGGTGTGGGAGGGGGCTGGCTCTGGCTCTGGTTCTACCGTTTGGGGTGCTCGTCTCGCCAGCTTATCCACCAGTGGTCACAGAGGGCCTTAATCCTATTAGCAACAGCCTAGCGCCCCACATCAGCGCAGAGCAGAGTGATGCTGGAACAAGCCAATGCAGCCTCAAGCTACAAGGTCCCCCTCGCAATGCTCCTTTGTTTTCTGTCCTGGAATAAAACGGCCATGCTTCCAGACTTACAAAGGAAAAAAGACAACCTGCGCGCTGAGGGAAGGGTCTGGCATGTTTATAGCTTATTAACAGAGCTGTGTGGAAATGATGCTAGGCACGGCTATGATGCAGCGTGACTGCAAAATTGCTCCCACCTTGAAGTTATGAATGTGTCCTACTTTCCTCTACAGGGGTTCATGGAAAGGCCTCAGAAGCTCTGTTGAGAGCTGTATACAAAGAAAACTGAATTTAAAGATAGTGTCTCTTTTTCCATGCTTTTTTTTTTTTTAACCCTGAAACATAAAGAAGCTCACAGAACGCGACTGCAAAACAAATGTATTTGGCGACCAGCAGGTAGAGCACTTCCTCTCTGTGAAGGGAAGAAACCTAGCTTAAAACTGAGGCCAAATCTAAGAGAAACCAACCCAATTAAAATACCAAAAACTGATTAAAGATAAATACATTTTTAAATACCGACACAAAAGTTCATAAGTCACTCAACTGAGGAAAAAATAAACCAAAGCGCTACCAAACTGAGCTAAAGCAGAAAAGCTAAACAAGCCATTTGATAGCAACTCTTTAACCCCACCATGCACAGTATGGCAGTAAACAGGAATTGGGCGCCTCTTGGACACACACCTGGCTCAGAGCTGATGCAGGCAAGGGACTTAGAGCAGCACGCAGTTGGATTTCTTTTTTGCCTTCTTCTTTTCCACTGGCGTTTTCCTATTGATCTGTCTGACCAGGTCGTAGAAGATCTGCAACGGTAAAGCAATAGCCATGATTCATCTTACCGTGTCCCTAAAGCTACCTATAAACAGAAGCATAACTGAAGGGCTTTAATCTAACTATCATATACATCACACAAGCATATATTATTACAGAATTTCAAGACTGGCCTAATGTGCGCAACCTAATAATTCTAGATTGATAATTTCAGGCCAATAGAGTTGGCTGCTTCCAACGGACCAAGCAATGTTCAAACTAGTAATGCTATATCTTCAGCCTGGGGAGCCTGGTTTTAGTACGGCTAAATAAAAAGTGAATATGAATAAAAAGTTCTGATCTCTCATGCCCCTAAACCCATGAAGTACTCACGTCAAGAACGTTTATCTTTGATTTTGCAGAGGACTCTAAAAAGGCACAGTGGTTCCACTGTCTGGCCAGATTCTGGCCTTGCTCCTTGCCCACTACCCGCTCGTCCTCCAGGTCACACTTGTTCCCCACCAGGATCATGGGTACCTATAGCGGTAAAGAGGGAGTTACAGGACTGCCGCAGGAAAGTCATTTTTGTGGTTAAGACAATTGTTAAAATTCCAGAATTGACCACCACCTCCACCAGAATTAAGTGAGAGTCGGAGGGGTGGGACTGTTTAAGAGAAAGTCAGGCACAG
>JAOVYW010000084.1:2110895-2137451 GCA_025775045.1 Hiodon tergisus | reverse complement strand
CAGTCAGAGTGTGAGGTCGAGACGGACCACCGCTACCCTGATCCATACCAGTCAGAGTGTGAGGTCGAGACGGACCATCGCTACCCTGAGCCACACCAGTCAGAGTATGAGGTCGAGACGGGACACCACTACCCTGATCCACACCAGTCAGAGTGTGAGGTCGAGACGGACCACCGCTACCCTGATCCATACCAGTCAGAGTGTGAGGTCGAGACGGACCACCGCTATCCTGATCCACACCAGTCAGAGTGTGAGGTCGAGACGGGACACCGCTACCCTGATCCTCACCAGTCAGAGTGTGAGGTAGAGACCGACCACCGCTACCCTGATCCTCACCAGTCAGAGTGTGAGGTCGAGACCGACCACCGCTACCCTGATCCTCACCAGTCAGAGTGTGAGGTCGAGACGGGACACCGCTACCCTGATCCACACCAGTCAGAGTGTGAGGTCTAGACGGGACACCGCTATCCTGATCCACACCAGTCAGAGTGTGAGGTAGAGACTGACCACCGCTACCCTGATCCTCACCAGTCAGAGTGTGAGGTCGAGACAGGACACCGCTACCTCAATCCTCACCAGTTAGAGTGTGAGGTGGATACAGGACACCGCTACCTCAATCCTCACCAGGTTAGAGTGTGAGGTGGATACAGGACAACGCTGCCCTACTCCTCGACCAGTCAGAGTGTGAGGGCGAGATGGGGATGAGTCAGTGTCAGAGACTTAACTACAGCAGTACATTCTCTAAAAAAAGTAACTTCTTGCTGGCAGTATAAAGAAGCTTGGTTAATTGAAAACTAAGGGTTACATTCCTCTTCAAATGAAATGGTAACCTGTGACTCGCACAACTGAATGTTCGATACAAATATTTCCCGATCCAGCCTGAGCCTGAGAGGTTGTCTCTGGTCCCATTGCAAAACTTTACATAGGTATTCTATACCCCATCACACTTAAAGACCTTCCTGACTGAAGTGGTCATATTTATGGTTAACCGACATGGAGGCTAGACCTAAATGCTGGTCTTGAATTATCAAATCTGCATGTTGATAAACCATAAATATGATCATGTAACGCTAGAAGACCTACAAACAGCTATCTGTAACTCACTTCGCTTTCTGTGGTACAAACTACCCAGCCCCCTACTCCATCAGTCCTCCTCTCTCTGCCTGACCTGGAACACTTGTTCCAGAGGGAGAAAGCTAGTATGGATCCAGCCAAGGCCTCCACCGCCACCCTCTGGGTCGTGTGTGAAGGACATAAGGGTCGACAGGCCTCAGCTCAAGTGCTGTGGGGGGTGCTTCAGTGAGGCACTCGTTTGTATACAAATAGAAGCAAACAAAAAAACACATTGGAGGAGTGCAATGGCAGCCCACACCGGAGGGCACAGGTATGCATGTGTGGGCACTAAACAGTAATCCCTTGGACAGAACTGAGGGGGAGGTTTCTGCCTCTGGGGAAGAAGAAACACGCAGTCAAGGGTATTCATGAATCTGAGAGTCTTTCTGTGCGGAGCGCAGCAGTGGGCAGAGAGAAGCTGCCCTGTGCCACCAAGACGGATTGGCCCTGTGGCTCTCAACAGGGATTCATCCATTATGGTCTCAACAGGTGCCTATAGCAGCGGCCGACAGGAGCAGGCTGTCCCAGCCTTACCCTGACATCATTCTCCGCAGGACTGGGATAGCCACATAAAAGGAGTCTGCAAATTTCACACAAATCCTGGCTGCCTGCCATGCACCTGGGCATTATACCCCTGAGGGATAGGATTGACTGGGAGGGAGGGGCAGGAGCACAACTTCCCATGGTGGACCAGGGTTCGACAGACCATGACTCTCTGGTTGGAGGGGTATGGCGGCAAATAGGATGAGGCACTCACGTCTTCCGTGTCCTTTACTCGCAGGATCTGTTCCCTCAAGTCTTGCAGGTCGTTAAACGTTGACTGTGCCGTGATGGAATACACCAGAGCGAAGCCCTGGCCATTCTTCATATACAGGTCCCTCATCGCTGTGAACTGCTCCTGAAGGACGAGAGAACAGGTGGAGGGGAGGGGGGATAAGTTCCAATTTCAGCCTCTCCCCTCACCCCACCCTTCAAACAATCATAACACCCACCATATGGCCACACTGACCACCTCTTTCTAAAACATTAAGCTGAACTGGAAGGCACTCATTAAACCAAAAAAATGAACGCGAGCGTGTGTAGGATATGGTTCACCTACTGTCCCTGCTGTGTCCAGAATTTCAAGCATGCATTGCTGCCCATCGACTTCCACTTGCTGTGCAGGACAGCATGAGAGAGAGAGAGAGAGAGAGATGAGGGGGATATTAAAAGTTCACACATGATCTGGAAAATAACTTTTTTTAATCAATCAATATAGCAAGGCACTTTGTACCTTTCTGTATGAGTCTTCTATTGTGGGGTCATATTTTTCAACGAAAATGCCCTGTACAAACTGCACCGTCTGTCAGAGAGGAAGAAATGGAGACAAACTATTAGCATGATGGGCCAACATTACCTCTCGCCCTTCAGGCCACAAGCAGATTAAACAGCAAGCCAGAAGAAGGCAGCTCTTCCGGAAAGCCATATTCCACTCAACCTCACAGCCCATCCAAGCCTTAGTATCTCAAACAGGAAATCTCTGAAGCAACACATTCTGTGTCACAGTAAAGCATTCCCAACAGGAAAGGCAGGGACCACAGCATCGCCAGGCTGCAGGAAAGCCACGAAGGCTACTCACCAGAGCCGATTTGCCCACACCTCCCGAGCCTAGCACCACAAGCTTGTATTCACGCATGGTGGGGTGTTGTCACCGTACAGCGCAGCAGTCTGGAAAACAGAGTGACAGAGAGAGAGTGTGTTTTTCAAATCTATTGTTTAATGGGTTAACACTTTTTCCAGTTAGGCTTGGCTTTAGATTTCAATTCAATCAGGTTGAGCCAGCGGGAACACCCTTCTGGAGGAGTGGGACCACCCCAAACAAGAACCATGTGTGCGGTCTCTTGGTGACCTCCTGATTTTCTGCTCGGATTGAATGCAACAATGACGCGATGTACCGTATTGGGCCAGTATTTTCTTAATGCTCCGCGCATGGAGCCTTAGAAATTATACGAGTTGAGCGAAGGAACCGCCCGTGTCTCCATGTTAACCACCCACGTTAATAGTTAAGATTCACTAATGCACATGCTCAGCCCTGTTGAACTGACTAGACTGATACATACTGTTCTGATGACACATTACAGGTGAGAAAGGCCGGAGATCGGCAGGAGATCACCAAATTCTGGCCTCGGAAGCATTTAACAAAACCCAAAATATCGCCCGGCCTACCAAATCCCCTCAGTTCGGGCCTTCCTTTTGCGGAAGACATCTGATCCCGAACGCACCGAGAAAAATAACACATGGGTGGTAAGGAGCTTACACTTTATTCAGTAGAGACAAGAAACCGATACGTACAAAAGCGCACTGGTGTGTGCATTAAGAGAGCTGAGTGTTAGCCTGTTAGGCCTGGCCATAAGCATCTTAGCGACGGGAGTTCTCGTCCCGTTTCCCAGCGTTTAATGCACGACTTGCACAGGCTTCCTTAACAGAGAGGCAGTGAAATGTTCTACAAATCGCAGCAACTGCGCAGGCCTTCAATGGTCAGCAGGTCCTCCACTCCACTAGGAGGATGTAACTGTGCGGGAAAAGAGAGCCCATTCAAACCACACACTAGGTGCTGCATGACATTATGCTGGGAGCCACTGCCACCCCCCCCACCCCCTCTGCCCGCACAGGCAACAGCTTCAGCTCCAAACTGAACTAAAAACTGAGGAACTCCTCCAAGGCCCGTGGAAAAAGAGTAAAATAAGCATGCATCCGTTTCACTGCTCAACAGCAGCCTGATGCTGTTGAAGTGCCCACAGTCCGGGCCAAACATTTCTTCACAGCATTCTTATACTGGGGGAAATATGACAGACAAATGGAAAAAAAGAGCCTCTCTTCTCATCCCTCCATCCCTCTTCTCACGCTCACGCTCGCACTAGGCCATATAAGGGCATCTCTCTCCCAGCAAAACTCCCCCTCGCCACCTGCCTTCAGCGTTTGGCCATTTCTCTGGCTTAGAAAAAAAAACCTTTCCCCACACGTTGCTCAAACAAATAAGGACAACGTGCCCAGATAAGGTTCTTGTTAACGTGCTGCACTGGAAACCATGTGCTCTTGTGGTTAATTACTCCGCTCCGTACACACTCGGCGAAGCAACGTTAAACCCATGACATCACCAATGAATTTTTTTGGAAGGGAGTTTTTGTCTCCATGTAAGGACTGAAATGATCTGGAGCGAAGAGAAGAAGCAGCATGGATTTGCTGATTTGAGAGGTTTTTGTCCCTGCCATTCGCTAGACAAGAATTGAACAAGAGTGAACAAGAGAACATTTTTTATTTTTTACAGATGTTTCAGAGATGCAAAGAATCTTATTCACATTTTTGATCCCCAAATATAGAACAATAGACATGTTGTCAAAAAATGTTAAACTACATTTTAGAGTTAGCTACCAACTGTACTACAAAATGAAATACATGCATACATTCCGAGTCTTCAACTACACATGTTTTCAATGTGAATTTCTTCAAATTAAATAATCTTTCAGTCTCCACCCAGCACCCTGGGAGCTGAATCTGGAGTCACTCCTCCTCATTCCAAAAACATATGGCATGTCATCCAAAAACAAGGATCATCCAAGGGTTATCCTCCAAGCAGGGTGACCAGGAGGGGAAACCGAGATGGCTGAGGTGATCCCGCAGCACGAATTGATACTTTAACCCTTTCACGCATGATGCTGCATACTCAGCGCTGTCCGTGGTGCGTAGTGCTGTCCGTGGTGCGTGGTTCTGTCTGTGTTCTCGAAAAATCGATAAACACTGCCAACCAGATCCTGCTTATCGGGGACAATATCCACACTAACTAAGTGAACCTGTCATTTAAAATGAGTTTTTAAAAGCTAATGCTAAAAACAGCAGCAGGCCCATGCTGAGTGACCAGATACCAGGAACATACAAATCAACTTTTCCTCTTATACCGATCAAAGCCAAAAAAGCAACTACAAAAATGAACTACAAAAGAAGATGGATGGAATTTCTCAGTAGCTCACTGAAGATCTGTTTGTGGTTATGTCAAAGAGAAAACATGCACACATTTCCTTTCTAGGAAGGCCATTTAAAAATGTCCCACTTTGTGCAAGTGCAAGCTCAGTGGAATGGGTATATCAAATAGCGGCTAAACGACTCTGCTGCTTAAATAAAAAAGGTTCGAAAACTGTACCGATTTATCCTAAACTGTAATATATTATTATTATTATTGGTACTTGGTATGGGTTATTAAAGTGGATTTATAACATTTTTAAATGTCGTGCTAAGCACTCTGGGATGGATGACGATCCCGTTCAGGAAGTTTCCATTACATTTTTTTCTGTATTAACTGGCAAGATTTAACAATGCAAACTATACCAGATTATTTGACAAAGTGTACAATCTGTAAAATTCACAATGTCATGAATACTACTCTTTCAGTTTTTAGCCCCCTAATTGAGGAAAGAAGCGGTTTACTGCACTGCTATAAGGGGTTTGCAATTCGGTGTAGGTGATTTTAAAGCTAATGTAAAGATAGCTTGTCCGCACTTTGTAGTTTTGATGTGGTTTTCATGGCACAAACGTTTCGGTGGACAAACTGTCTATATATTAGCTCCAAAACTGCCGACACCAGATCATAAGCTGTCATATTATATATTTGACAGTATATTTGAGATATATATAGATGTAGTGAAAATTAAAGTAAAAGACTACAGTGATGACTATTGAAGGAAATTAAAGGAAGAGCCTTATGCTGAGGGGGGCCAAATCAACACAGAGCATGAAGGGTCACTGAATGGTTCGATCAGTGTGAAAATGATGTGAATCTTATGCTTCGCAGTTGCCAGCTCTCAACCCAATTGGACACCTATGGGAAAGTTTGGACAGCGCTCTCCACCAACAACATCAAAACACTAAATTATATCTTTTGGAAGATCTTTTGGTGTTCCTCTAGTAGAGTTCCATATCGAATAATCTATGCCAAGGCGCATTGAAGTTGTTCTGGCAGTTCATGGTGGCCCAACACCTTACTTACACACTGGTAGGTTTTTTATATATTTATATGAATATAAGGAGAAGAGGTTTAATTTTCTGCTTGGTAATTACATGTGGTCAAATAGGAGACCTCAAACCATAACCATAAACCACAAAAGGGTGCATAGTACAGGCTATTAAATATATATATATATATTATTATTTTTTTTTTTTAATAGAACACGAAATGTTTAACCTGTCAACAGGTTTGGTGAACACTCAGCATGACTCACAATAGCAGTCCGTTTCTTTAGACATTTAAAAAAATGGTTAGCATAACGCAACAATGAACGTCTACAGCACCGGACAAGCAGGGAAAGCCCTGCTTGCACAACAAGTTGTTTAAGCCTTTAAGGATTCAGCATTCATGCATTAGGTAAGCCTTTGTCTTCATTGTCACTAAAGGAAGACAATGGCAGTGCCATCCCCTCACATACCCGCTCGCCCTCAGATTGTTGTTTACAATGCTAACAAACCTGAACAGTCGAAAACATTCAACCTCACCAGAGAGCCGCACGCAAAGTCACATCATGCCGCCAACTTTTGTCTTTAGCTTCTTCCCAGCATAGACATTCTGACAGTTCCATCTCATGAGCAGTGGAGAGAAAGACAGGGATCGATGTGGATCAGGGTAAAAAAAACAAAGTTGAGAAGCTATGTAAATGTTTCCATACTTGAACCGCAGAAGAAGGAGACAGCGGTTTTTTCCCCGTCTGTTGACGACTGACAAGAAGGAAAGGCTACAATTGATGGCGGGGGAAAAAACAGCGGGATTAGCAATCTGCGCTGGGACAAGCCGTCTGATGGCACAGCATGTTCAGCACGCCCATGCCTGTGCCTCTGATAACTCTGAAAATGGGAGTGACTCGCCATTATCACTGGCCACCGTTCTCCGACTGATAAGCATCCGCAAAGCCATGCTCGGCAGAAACCAAGTCTGAGGACCGGCAGCCACTCAAACCTGGACCAACATCCAAGTTTCCGCCTGGACGCGTCTGCCGGGCCCCTGCTCCCTGCTTTCTCATGTCCACAAGCGGCACAATGGTTAATAAAGAGCCTTTTTTTTAAGAGAGAGTTCTTACTAACTTCTCTGAGAAACTTCCTCTGCAGGAGTATTCTGAGACCATAAAACACATCCTCCATCTCGTATCCAGCACTACAGAGGACACCAATGACCAATGTGGGATACACGAAGCAAGCTGGGGATAAGAAATCTCCCAGGCCACACTCGCCCTTCAGTCAATCGCTGAGATTAGAAACAGAAAAGTAATGGGGACAAACGATGCAGGGTCTCTTTTTCCTGCCGAATCACAGATGACCGAGAGGCTTACAGCACTTGGATAGAGCTGACGAGCAGCTGTCGAACATTGATCCGGCACAGGTACTGCGCCCTAGAGGCTGCCACTAACAAAGCCGCTGGATAGCTTGCATTGCTTTATTTACTAGAGGTGTACGGATTATATAAATTAACCAATGTATTATTATAACCCTACACACATTTCATATATGTTATCAGTTTCTATCTGTTGCAAGCTGCCAGTGAACCATGGCGAGGAACACTGATATTTGTGGATTACAAAATAAAACTACACTGAAAGTCAGTTTATAGGTGGACTAGGCCACACAATGGCCTTTTCAGGCCAACAATCTGAGATAAGAGATGTTCACTGCAACAAATGCAGCCCATTTTATCAGCGTCTTCGGGAATTTTGTTGTATAGCCTTTGGTTTAATACAACTACAGGACAACTGAAAAAAGTTTACCACTTCAATTAAGCGCAGAATTAGCTGCCAGCTACAACTCAAACAAGACCTTCTATGAGTTACAGGGATTTAAAACAATATTGCATCTGATGTTAAACTTGTAACCAGCTTATTTATTTTCTGTTATACAGGGCCACTCCAAAGAGAGTGAAATTCTCTACTTGTGCAGCAAAACTAAAAAGGAATGCCTTTGAGATACCACAGGTTTGAAGCCGCCTTTCTACAAGAGATGGAAAGATCACACGCATGTACGGTCTTCAGAACACTTCCAGATGAATGCTAAATCCACAGAAAGGAGATGAAAGTCAGAACAGATACTGGGCTTTTACGTCCACAAGCAGGGCTTGAATAAGAAATGGTAGAGGCAAACATATCCACCCAAGCCAGACTGTTGTCAACAACTACAAACACAAGCATCGCCCAGATCCCACACTGACCCTAGATGTTGTCTGTCATCATTACCCTCAGAAATTAGGGATTATTAGAAATGGTGTCACTGCACTTCCCTGTTATGCAAGCCTGTAGTGAACTTGAGCCTAAACATGCCTCGGGAGGAGAAAACTAGAGATTGTTCTTTCTTATTGATTGGCCTATTGAGTCTGCTTCTTGGGTTCCAACTACCTTAGGCCCAATATGGAAGTGCTATCCTATCTGCTTTCCAGCCCTCTCAAGGACCCGCTTCATTTACCTTTTATTTACATATCTTTACATTATAATATTGCTTATACTTACATTTATACTTATATTGCTAGCCCATGATCCTGAAAAGCCAGTATCAGCCAACAAGGGTCACAGTTGACTGATGAATCTATGGCTAGGCTATGTCTATGGCCTGGTATACACTAGCACAAGTGGGTCCAAACAGGCATTTGAAAGTTAGAGTCTATGGCTGGAGACCTCCTCCTCACATTGCCAGAATAATAAAATCAAACAAGCTCCAAACACTCCATCCACCATCCACAAAAGGGAGGCTTTCGATGGAAACGGGCTGTGTGGCAGAGTTGAGAGCCTTGAATCTGGTCAGGGACACGGGCAATGCTTAATAGATGAACCTGAAAAGGGTTTAGAGACTTGGGACCACCACCAAAAGTGTGGACAAAACTAAATAGAACTGAAAAGGCAGTGAAATTATGTATGGTCCAAACGTGGGACACCGCACCCAGAGTACTTTCAGATACATTGGAACTCCCAGCCAAGCCGAAACCACACACACATGCACGCGGACTAGCAGGTCTATCCTATACACAGCTGCAGCAAACACTCCATCATCTAGAAACAGACAGCGGCCACAAGGCGCACTTTCACAGCAGGTGTAGAAACTGCTTTTGGAGCCAAAGGGATGGGCCCTGCCCCACGGTTATGGACAGTATTTAAACAAATGAAATGGAAAAACAGAAAAAGCTGTCCATTCTATCCTCGGCTATCCAGCAAGAAATTTACAAATAGAATAGATTCGAACACAGATATAAACAATTACTGTTCTGTGTTTAGGTATGCTTAATTTAGACTTAAACAATATATGAATTTGGCACAATGCAAAACAAGGACAATTACCGAAAACATGCTGTACTGTGGTGCACTAATTGGGTATAGTTCATTGGGACTTCATCAAAAACTAGTAACTGATTTCCACAGGGCTGTAAGCAAGCAATGCTGATGCAAAATCATCTCTAACCAAGAGTAAACAGCTCTATAACCACCTGTGACATCAACACAGCAATCTGCAATCCAATACTGTGGTTTGACTGAAGGCTTTTGTTTAGCTTTTTTCTAGTTTCACAACTGAAATCAGAACGTGAATGTGATCCAATTATAAAGCTCATAAAAGCTACATATATCAATGTACAGGGGTTGCAATTTTCAGATAATGTTAGAGTAATGATATCTCAGCTTATCTCCTAAATAGATAATTTAGTGTGTCCACTAATGCTGTCCATTAAGAAAACTTTTATCAAAATTAAAAATTATACCAAAATTACACCAAACACTATACCAAAAAAAAAAGTCTTTAGTTGCAAAATAATATGCGAAACACACAATGCTTACACAGTGAAAAGATAATCTTGCTCACTTAGCAGAAGTTTGGCTGACGGCTGATTTCCCGCTTATCGCTTTGCGCCCTCTCCGCGGTGCTGTCATGGCCCACGAGACGGCTAGGCGGCCGGCGGAGTCAGGGCGTCTGACTCAGCACAGCGCTGTGACAGACAGGCTTCCCTATCTCTCTGGCGCAGGAGGGGTCTTTGCTGGCTATCCCAGCAGGGCTTCCGTCCACTTATCACTTGAGTCGTTCATCTTTTTCATCCTAATGTAGCCTCTGGAAAATTCTCTCAATGGTCTTCCTTTTTATTGGCAGAATTAGACCAAATCAAATATTTTCCCAATTGGTAAAATCACACTCCATACTAGAGGAAGCCATTCATTCATTTTTAACCACAGAAGATAGCAAATGCCTAATATTCAAGGAAGACAACCTCAGAAAATAATAGCTGGGAGAAACCACTTATCTCGATTCTTTGTTCCTGAGGAGCAGGGAATACACAGAGCAAACAATAATGCTGGTGATGGATCCAAAGCCCTCTCTATGGTAAAGGGCTTGTGAGGCTCTTCAGGAAAATGTCATCACGTTAAGAAAAAGAGCCCTGGGTGACATTTAAAAAGGACAAACAACAACTTCTTACCTACAAAAACAGCAGGCCCTCATCTCAAGGAATTCTTTTAGTGATGAGTTCGACTGCCCTAACTTCCACTGTAGTCTGGTGTAAGCTCATCTCCTATCGCAAAAAGTGGAGCAAATGTGTCATTCTAACCATCTGCCAGTCAATTTGTGCATGGGGTTTTCCTTCATCTATAGTCTAAATTCCTCACGACACTGGTAATTTTTTTAATTGAACTCTTAAAAACTTTATTCACTCACTTGTATTACTGAAACTGTTAATTAAACAAGATAAGGATCAAAAAAGAACCCTGCTGAGCTGTTTTAATGAAACACTTAAAGATGGTAGGTATCAAAGAGCCTAGTAGGACATGGGCATTATTAAAATGAAGTGAATAGGTTGTGTTTGTGGAGAGGAGATAACTCATCTCAGTGAACGAAAAAGAAAGAAAAAAAGCTAAGCAGAATACCCACAGTAACCAAGGGGAATGAAAGAACAAAGAACTAAGCTGAATGCTGCAAAATGTCAATGAACTTCAGAGAGGTCAGAATAAGTTTTGACTATTTTGATCAGTTGACTGTGATGGTTCAATTAAAAAGAGCCACTTTCTGACAATAACCAACAACGGAAATCCAAACAGTGATTGGGATCCTGTAGAATCATCCCAAATAAAATGTAATATAAACGTGATGTCAAACCCATTTCTTTAACAGTAGCTACTAAACAGTGGCCGTTGTAGGAGTAGCCAACAACCGCCTCTCAAGAGAAAGTGAAGCCATTTTTGAAGAGGCCTGCATCCCCTGTCTAGGCCACAGCCTGGGGCCCAGTCCCACAACATGCTCTCACAGATGCAGTTGGCACGGGCGCACAGAAAATGATAGAGGCCTTCTGTTTCCAAACACGAAGTGGAAAACGAATGCCAGGAGGCCCACAGCCAATGACCAAAGAGAGACATTCTTTTCAACCAGTGCAAAGACAAAATGCCGCCTTTATCATAAATTCCCTTAAATGTAAACACTTGTGAATAATTGAAAGGTTTTGACAAAATTTTGCCTGCAAAAATACTTAATATTTATCAGTCAAATATGCCCGTCATCTATCCATCTTCTGGCCACAGGCCATTACAGTTACAAAACGTTAAGAGGACTAGAAGTTATTGAGGCCATCACTAATGTCCCTGTATGGGCCCATGTTGCCACAAGTCAGGTCCAATTAAATGCATGGCTAACCGTTTTATTAATATTTCCAAAACCTCCGCGTCGTTACTGTGGTTTGGTAGCCAAAAACTAAAGTAAGGCCACAATGCTGATCAGATCAAATCAGCTGGCTTCCAAAGGCCTTTGTGTATCTCCAGCCAGTCTGAAAGCAGGTTGACACTACAGTGGCCAGTTGTAGTTAAAAGCCGAGGGATTTTTGTTAGGGCTTATGCGCAGGGAGCCAGGCTAAAGAAAGAAACAGAAGTCAACAAGTCAGCTTAGCGGGGGAACGGATCTAACAATGCACGCAATAAATCAGCCACCTAATACTGTAGGCCAGTTTCATGAAATTCCCGCTGGCCTTGCAACTATGACCAGTTAAGCAACTCAGGATAAACGCTGGGGGTGAGCGTTTAACATGGATGTCAAAGTCTTGTATTTATACAAGCCCACAAGCCTGAATATGTTCTTACCCCAGACTCCTTCAAAGGACAGTGATAACAAACAGGGTGTGCCTGTCATATATCCAGCTCAGTGGGGAAAATGGCTGATAGACAATATGATCTCATCACAAAGGCAGGAACAAGCTCCGCCCACTCACAGCTAGTAAACTTCCACAATGAGAAGCAGGGGAATACCTCATTCTCTCTAAGTTCAGGAAGACTTGGACAACCTCCAGGCTTTCTTAGCTGGGCGTGTGTGCATCATTGTAATAAAATGAGCAGCAATGGTCTATCCAGCAGCGAGAGAATGTTTAGGGGGGTTGTCTGAAATCACTAAAGCACATTCAATTGTAGGAATCAGAAGCAGAGATATACCTATCCCACAGGTCCCATCGATAAAGATGATTGAAATTTCAGGGGACCTGTGAAGCAAGGCACCAAAAGCCTATTGTAAACACAATAGAAGATCTCATTCTCACCATAACCCTATCGTTGATGCCAGATCAAGCTGATGCTTTCCCTCAGGACTCGCCTTCAAAGCCAAGTCAGCCACAGAGGCTCTTTTTTTGGAATGGTGAAAAAGTAATGGTTCTACAGGACATCGCAGTGGAAACCACAAATTACTCACTGGAGACGGAAGAAAACTGGAAACTTTGAGCAAAAGAAAAGAAAAAAAAAAGTCAGAGCTGGCCCTAAATAGAGTAACAATCTCTTGATCAAAGAAACTTTGCCCAACCCCGGCTATGTCAAGAAGGTACTGAGGGCAAGGGAAGTAGGTGGTCTTCAGTCCTCTCCCTGGTTTATTCCTTTACAATAGTTTCTCTTTCCTCTGGGTGTGGTCAGCCAAAGATCATGGTCTGGGGATGAGTCATGGGTGTAGTCTTTTTTTTTTTTAGGAGAAACTCCCCTCAACCTCAATTATGTAGAAATAGGAATGCCAGATGGGAAGGGTTCTTTCGTACCTTTGCCGATTCCTTCATTGTTCTAAAGAGCACATCACTAGGTTGGGATGTTAACATCAGCAGGCATTGCTTGCTTGCCCCATTATCCCATTCACTATGCACACTACATGAGATTTGACTCAAAGCTCAAGTCAAACCCAAAAGGAAATGGGAATGTCCAACACAAAAGAACCACAGCACAGCGCTTTCAGCAATGAATCGAAAACTTCCCTACTCTATAAAAAGCACATTTACGATACAAGGGGAATTTTTTTTTGCCCCTGGCGAAAGAGGAAGGCCCTCAATAAAGAATTTAAGCAGCAATCCAATGAGTCGGGCGCTAATCTTGGGGCACTATTACAGGCCGCACTGAGGAGGAAAATTCTATTTCAGAATGGCTCGGAAAATGCTGACAGGCAAAGCATGAAAAACAAGGAGGCTTCCTCATTATGAAAGAACTGTTCTCAGACAAAAACTCAATTTAATTAACTAAAAACTTCGTCTATATCCGATTTTTCGGCTCCATGTAGCCAGCAGGTCTTCCAAGTTGATCTCCACAAGGACATACAACATGTGTAGGCATGTAGAGCTAGGGAGACTTCAGAAACGGTTAAGCTCTGAAATGCTTCCCACCTAGGTTAGGACGGGGCTCAAGATTGGATTCCAGGTGGAATTTTTTTCCAGGGCAGGTTCTGCTCTCCCTCATTTTGATGCCGTGGTCCTCCACGGGAAGCTGCCAGCAGGAGAGCACTCCTTATCACAGGTAATTCGACAGGATCTCAGCTACCTGCCCCAATCCTACCCCAGGGCAAACGAGAGGAGGAGAATGTAGTCAGGGCAAATGTGACGCTCCTTTTCAATCTCAGCATTTTTGCTGAGGGGATATTTTAACATAAATGCATAAAAACATCTGGCACAAAAGGACCTGACTGAATGTCAGCTGCTCGGCCAAGTGGAAGCCAAAAGCCTTCATATGCATATTCAAATTTAGCATATTGCAATTTTCCCCCATGGCCGAGTTCCCTTAAACTGAATATATCAATGTAAAGTCTAGAAGCACAAAAGCCAAAGAGACAAGGAGACTACATTTGAATTCCACGCATGTCAAGCACACACTGGTGGTATTCAATCATCCTCAAAATAATGGGCTGCACTGTGGTGTGTTAAATGCAGCACAATGAGATAACAATTCTTCCTTTTTCCTTCCGTCTTTGTAAGCAAAGTAACGTATCGACTGATAGGTGTCAACTTTCAATGCAACCCAAGTCAGATGCGTCTCCTAACCGCATGGTCTGCTGGAGAAGTATTTATAGCAGTCGTTTTACTATGCTGCATGCCTTCATCTCATGGCCCACTCCCCACAGCACAGCTCTTGACCATTCCCCTAGTTGGCCACTGACCAGGAGAGAAAGGTATCCTCCTTGGAAGGGTCAGGAAGGCCCTGAACCAAGCCCCCAGTGGGGGCTTCACTGAAACCTGAGCGCAGACAGGGAGTGGCCAAGTGAACAGGGAAGCCACATGCCGTCTCTTCTGCGCAACATCCAATAATATCTTGCTGCTCTAGGATGAAGGCATTCCAGCCTATCATACACATGTTTTAATACACATTTAGGGAATTACCTCCAGAGAGCCACATGCTACCTCAGGGAATAACTGGCAAAAAGCTAATGGGAGAAATGTTGGGTTTCGTTAGAAGACACAGTTTAATCTGATTTGACACTACCTTAGGCACAGTGTGTACCACAAACACAGAGAGAAGTACCATCCACATTGTGTAAAACAAGTGGAGCAGTGAGGCAGGGGAGGAGTTATTAACTGAGCTGGAATAAAGCACATTAATATTGGACAGCAGTTATTGATTATGGACAGCTCCTCAAATGTACAATGCTAGCCATTGTTCTTTCCCAATATACTGCAACTTATCGTGTGCATCTAAATTATGTGTTTTTATTACATCTGACAGCGCACTGGGCATGTAATGGATTAACAGCACTATCCAACCCGTTTGAACCCGATTAAACAATTCAGGGACACAGTGTGATCAGTGTGTGTGTTTCACAAGCATGTAGGCTGGCTAAATATCATGCATTGAAATATCCTTTCCCACACATAAACAAACACGCTGCCACCTATTTCAAATTTAATCAAACAGTAAATACATTCAACCATACCTTGTTCAATGTAAAAAAGGACCAACATTATTTGCACCGTTATTTTGTCCTTAGCTACTTGTTGGGTTTTTAACACGCTACTGAAAAGATGCCCTAAGGAGGTTTCAGCTCCACTTCTATGTTTGTGTATCCTTGTGTCCTTTTGAATTAGGGATATTTATAGACACTAACGTCATTTTTATAGATTTAAGCTGTTAAGACTTGACACAGAAACGGCTTACACGAGACCACATCTCTACAAGTCAGCTCCTCCCTCTGCCTCAAACCTGTGCACAGAGAACTAACACAGTTCTGCTCTGAACTGAGCTCAGACAGGGTTCGGCCTGGAGCGGAGCTGTGCACTGACAGGGTTCCACCTTGTTCCATACCCTTACAGGGTTCCACCCTGAGCAAAGCCAAGCAATGGTGCAGAGCAGAGTCTTCCACTTCCACGAGCAAAGCCAATATGGCAGTTTTACCAACATACATTTTTTTTATGTTGGCCTGTGTTTGGGATGCTGCACCTTAGCAAAAAAAACCTGAGATGCAGCATTTTGAAGGGTGGTCAACCATATAAAATGGATTGTTTAACATATAATACTATTTAATAGAGATAAGACGACTGTTGCCAAATGTCCGCTGAGTCAGCAATGATATCTGGATGAAGCCTATGTTATATTATATACACATATATAAGGACAGAGAACATCAACAGCTCTACAAGGTCTGGAGCCAGAGTTGTAAACAAGGGCAGCCTCCCAACTCCAGGGCCTTTCAAAGATAATCTACCATCCTAAAAAGTCATTAACTGACTTCAACGAGGCAGTCTCCAAGCTAAGTAACAGCAGAGAGAAAAAGACAATGAAAATCAGGCTACAATAGATCCAACCTTAGGGTATTTGAAGGGCATTTTAAAGGCTTGTTGACACAGTCTGAAATCTGCTATAGCTTTGGCACCCACTCTCATCCTTCACTCTTGAGGCTGATCTTCGTTATACAGTACAGAAAAGTTCACTGAGTTCCAGTTAGACTGAGATCTCCATTTCTCAACTCTATATCATTTAACTGCCTTCGATGTCAAATGTTCCTACCAAATTAAAGAACTGATCATTAAATTTTTTTAAGGGTACATCAAAGCAGTATTGAGCTTTCTGCTTAAAGCAGCTGAAAATACTCCTTGTACCCTGCCGTGTAAAGAGAAGTAAGGGTGCTAGTGACCCAATTGTCTGTACAGATCAAAAACCTCCGCTCGGGCATTCTGCATGCATTTATCCTTCAAAATCCTATGGAAATTTTTGTGCAAGCCCAAATATCAAGGGATCCGGACTAGTTTCTTAAGAAGCTTTTCCTGATCACAGGCGCTGAAATGTAACTAGTATTGTTTTCAAAACAGTTAGTGGGGTGATGAAAGCAAAAGTGTGAAACCTATGGGAATCCACTGCACGTACGAACATCTAGAAAACAATGGAAGCTACTGCAGATATCAAATAAGAAGGCATGGGTCTATACTCAAAACCCATTTATTTCTGGCTGCCTGTGGCGTGCAGGGGAAACAAGGGACCTCCTCGAACTGAGACTTGGTCAACTTTTAACAGGACGTGAGATCAGCTGATAGAGCACCAGTGTGGTTTGCAGAAGAAACTGAACATGATTGCATCCTCAGTCCATTGTAAGCCCACCAAATCAATGTTTGTTTCATAACAGAGAAAATGAAAATGATACAATCTGACCAAGCCAGTGACACTTTATTACAAACAGGGTCAAGTAAATAAGAAGTCACTTAGCGAAATGATGTGTGTCACTGTGAGCTCCGGTAAGATAAGCGACCAGAATTAATTGCTCTCCCTGTTATCTGGGAGAGTAGGCAGAGTACACAAATGGAGTAATCCAGCCTAGATACAACCTGCGACTCAATTCCCTGGATGTCACGGGCGTGCTGGATAACTCCGGCCATGACGCTTCTTATGGCTCATTCAGCCGCTGCTCTTCCACCGCCGCACCTGAGAAGGTAACCCAGGCAACCAGTAAGGAGCCAAGGAGCCAAGTTACCATTTAAACATCACAATAGCATGGGCAGGGCCCAAACGTTTTGGACCAAAGCTATAGTGTTTCATCCTCCAGTTAATATATATAGGGATTGAAGAAAGGTAACTTCATAAGGTAACTTAGTAAGAAACTATGAGCTGCACTGGGCTATCTATTACCTCTTACTAAACTGTTGTCACTAGGATCCAACTGAAGGCAACAAGGATCAAAAGTACAGCGAACAGCACAGAGGAAGGCGAGGCTGTTCAGCAAGACCAGGCTGCCCAAACCCATTTTAGGCAACACAAGAGCCAACAAGAAAGCCGCTGTGCTCCCGTTTTCATACGCACAACACCACACCACACCAAAAAAAAAAAAACTCAAATCTGAATCTGCTCAACGTTTTTAGCCATCCAGGGTTACATTCCAGACCATGATTCGCACAGCCTGCAGCTGGTGTGCAGTACGCTGAACTGTTTACTTCATTACATTACGAAGCGATGCTAACACGGGCTGGGCCGCGTCTCCGTTCTGCTAGTTACACAAGCTTCAGCATCGGCTGTGGGTTTCCTCACTCGGCAACACTGGCCAAACTAGCTGACACCGAATTGGGTCTGCTCAGCTTCTCCCCTCTCCTCCATATTTCCAGCGAGCCAAAGTTCTACATTCAACAACTCCGTACCTTTCACCAATTAAAGACATAGGGCTGTGCAAGTGAAGATTAATGTTTCGGGGTTCGAAAGTAAACTTTTTCGTGCAGTAGCCATCATGGCTAGTTAATGGGAAAATCCACAACATAATATCTGTTAATAGTTCAATAAAAAGGTTTAAAACACATGTTGCTGTTTATATATGAAGAGAACAAAAATAAACAGTGCTAAAAATAGACTTCTCTAAACGCTGTGAGCTTTACATTACAATGAAGAGAAATGTAAAAGAATAGCATTCATGAAATTAGTTTTAAATTACACCATTAACAACCTTTTCAAAAGACATATCAGTGGGTGCCTGGCTGCGTGTTTATGTGGCTGAAGTGAGCAGGATGCTAAGTATCAAAGACTGTGAAAGAGTACATTATCTCCTCTGCTCCAGTGTGAACGTGTGCGTGTGGTACTTAGTATCAAACCACGCTATAATTCAGTACAAAAATTGGTATTACAATATAAAACACTCAATTCATGTTCTCACTACCTGGCCCTTGAACTTTAATATTAACAGACCTGTAATAAGACAGGAGTGCTTCATAATAAAAAGATAAAAACTCCACTTGTTTAACAATAGGATGCAATGCCTAAAGCCTTTTTAAGTACAGAATGTAAATTCACATTTTAGTTACTTGTGTGGTTGGGTGTTTAGCCTTTAAGTATGCCACAAGCATAGAATTCCCCAGAATCTGAAGTAGTCTTAGGCAGCTAGGAGGGCCACGGTATATAATGAGTATTGACACGGATACAAGTTTTATTAGATCTGAGGCGAAAGACTGCCCCTTCCTACTTTTACAGATGGATTTGCATTTAATTTATAATATGATTATATAGTTGTAGTTTCTATGTACTTCTCTGATATGGTTAGAGAACCAGCCAACTTAACTACACTTTCTCTCCGCTCTAGACCTGCATTTTTTTCAGTTTCTACAAGCTGCCCAGCTCATCAAACAGCAAGCACATGATACAAGTTGCTATGATCAAAGATAATGTGAATTTTATTTGCCACAGACCAAATTAACCCGCATATGGTGGGTGTTTATTTCACACCTTGATTATTTAGATTTTAATCTTTTTTCCCTCCTTGACAAAAGGCAGTGGGTTACGTTTTATTGTTCATGGTTTCATTTAATTGAAATAAGGAAATTAGAGTTTGGCAGCTTACACTTGAAACATTATTGTGTCTATAAAATGCACACATTTTGCTGTCTTCAGCCCTTTCAAGGACTGAAAAACGTCAGGCACAGAGAGAGAGATGACAGAGAAATTAGGGGCGTTTGGTTTTTCTCTGGCCAAAGCCAATTTGGCAGCTCGGCAATCTAATAAACGATCCTGTATTGATTTTCTATGACCGGGTTTGAGCTGACAAACTCCATTGTCTTCATTAAAGGGATAACAGGGTCATTCCTGACTTAGCTGCCGTTGAGAAAGGTCAGACATCCCTCTTGCTCTCTCTGGCCCATTTCAGTTAGGGGAGGGAATTTTGAGGGGCATTTTCCCAGAGAAACCGTTCTGATGCACCGCACCAGATGTCCAAAGGAGAGATAAGTCACACACACACACACACACACACACACACACACACCACCAAAATCTGCTTACCAGAAACCCCATCAGAAATCACACACTAAATTTTAATGATCACCGGAGTACTCGACTCTACCGATGGGGACTAGTGCTGTACCAGTTTAACAGCTTCAGGTGTGCTTTGACCCATTCTAAATTGTCCCCTCACTGGGACAGCACTTCAGCCCATAAGGGAAGAGCTCTGAGCAACTGCAGAAACTTAAAACTGGGGTCTGACAGAAAAATGTTTCTGACAGAGGAACCTGATGACCTACAGTGCATCAAACGGGCAAGAAATGAAATGGCTGATATTTGGAAATGCCTGCTTGACCAGCTTAACTCCATAGTGTATCCAGGAACAGGCCAGCATGCGACTCCATTTCATTGTTAGGAGATGCCTTGAAGTTCTAGTTTCAACCTATACAAGGCTTAAATCGCACAAAGAGGTTGAAACTAGAACTTCAAGGCAAGAGTCCTGCAAAAATGAGGAATGGACTGTGCTTCAGGATCTGAGGCGGACAGAGCCATCTATGCTGCAGACTGTACACTCCAAGCTGGAGAGCTATAAAAGGGGAGAAATATGCGTCCTGGGGTGTTCCTCATTGCACAGGGTAAACAGGAATGAGCTGCTGCAGCACCCAGCTCACATTCCCCTCAGTGCAGTTCTCTTACAGCACTGTGTTCCCACTGGCAAAATACATGATATGTATTGCCATGCAGAAAGTGTGTGCAAAGGCATTATCTTCACTTCGTGTAACAGCCAATAAACATTTTTAAATCAGGGAACTGCTTGTTTGAGAAGAATCTCTTTTTTTCCATTAGTTCCTGGTATAGCCAACCCAATTGCAATACTGAAAGGATTTTCTACAATCTTTGTTAGGCATCTGGAGACCTGTTGTGTGTGTGTGTGTGTGTGTGTGGGGGGGGGGGTCAACTTTACATTTGACAGATGAGTATGAAAAAGGGCTGTTAGACACAAAATATATGCAGCCAGAGTTCAAATTAAATAAAAAACAAACTTTGTTCGATTTGACTGAGTGAGACTGGTCACTCTACTGCACCAAGCTAGCTGAGAATCCCAAGACGACTGAGTGGGCAGCAAACAGCAGCCCTTTGTTTCTCTGAGCTTTTCAGTGGCTTCAGCAAACAAAAAATGGACGCAATACCACAATTGAATGACCAATAAGCATTTCGGGAGGCAGACCACGGCAGTGAATGAGGGGGCTAACCTGGCCTATACCATGGAGGAGGAGGGGGAGGAGGGGTTACACTGCATAGTAGCAACCAGTAATCCCAGCCTTAATTAGTTAATGCATGCTAATGATGATGAGACCTGCAGACGTTCAGCTTCCTGGGACCCGAACTTCCCATCAAGGATCGCTGATCCATCTTAGGGACTAGTAGCTTGACCAGGTTATGACATACTTGATTCTACCGTCAAGAACAGAGGATGCTTTCAGCACAGTCAAATTAACACTTAACACATGGGAGAAATGTGTTATGGAAGCCCATGAAACGCTGTTAAATCATCAAGCTAATTACAGTGAGTGAGGCAAGGGTAGTCCTTTCTTCCAGCCTAAAATAGACAATGGTGCTGCCTTTGGGTGCTGAGCAGCTAGTAACAGTGATAAAAGGCTTAGCAAATTCAATCAAGAAAACAATCCCACTTATTACTGCAGTGGCCCGTTAACTGGTAGGCCCCAAATCATCAAGTAGATTCAGCTGACCTCCAAAACGAATCACATTTCCTTGTAGACAGTGCAAAATATAAAACGTTCTAAACGAAAAAGTTTTAAGAGAAGAAACTGATAGTGATGAAGTGATAAGCACAGACAAATAGAACGTAGACAGACAAATAAAGCGGTTACAAAGACAAGAGCGACATTAAACACTCAAGACTCCAAGCAAAACCCACCAATGGCCTGTACATGTTCGATGGAACTGAAATATTTTCCATCCAAATGGGATACAACATAGTAGTGTGCAAAACAATTCAAGGCAGCAACACTGCACTTCTACAAAGTACAAAAGTAGATTATTACAAGGAATTTCTACTAAAGGACAATGTGACAAGGATGAGGGACTGAGCTTTTCCAGAATTCTTAAATCCATCCATAATTCCGACATCATGCACAATCTGGGAAAATTACAAAGAAATTACAAGGTAATAACAGTGTCGTTCATTTTCTCTCTATAGGCTGTACAGTAAATTAAGCACAGAAACTCATACACTAGCTCTTTCCGCTTCTCTTGGACACCGCTTTACCGACTGTCCTGTTTTGCCACTGAGGTAGCACACAAAACCACTCGCATGTAATGAATCATGCTGTTTGGTGGGGAGTCATTCCATTCAAAGCAATCTATCTAAAAGTAACAACACTTTGTATGGCCAACGCTTCCCTCATTTGAAAAAGTCATCGATAATTACAGTTGCCATAGATAAAATCGTTGGCAGTAGTCAACACTGGCTATGAAATATGGTAATTGGTTGCATTCTTGATACAATCCAGATATCTGGGTAAAGCAGTTATCATCTGCATGCAATTACCATATTTTTCAACTTGCATAGCGACCAGGACGAGCAGATAGAGTACATTCATTACCTTATAGCAGTTGTAAGTGAAATTAGCTAGATACATAGCTCTACTGTATTATCAGGAGTATTTTCTTTTTAAATATTTATAAAACACAAAGTTGTTTATACATCTAGCACAGTGTAATATACACACATATATTATATATATATATATATATATATACATACGCATATATTATATATATATTATATATATATATATATAATATTCTGGATCAAAAAGTAGGTAAATGATTTTCTCTCTATTTTACTTGTCACACCCATTAATGTTGGGAAAAAGGAAAACAATCATGGATATGAGCAAATATATATAATATATAATAGTTCTATCAGTACGTCCACTCTCCTCTGAAGGTAGTTGAAGGATGGAAAAGAAAGCTTTCTTGTAATTAATAAGGTTTAGGACACAGTGTTGATTCAGAGGAAAAGTGTGTTATGGTTAGCAACGTTAACAAGACTGCACTAGCAAAAAGCTCGGAACACACTCCAAGTGGTACACCAACCGAGGTGACATCATGAACTGTAAGTCATATCCATTCCCTTCAAAATAAGTGAAGCTACAACAAAGCCTTTTCTAAACAACTATTCCAACGCTTCTTTCACACTCAAATTTCAATCAGTCATAGAATTAGTGCCAAAGCCCCTAATTTATACAAAATCTCATGACCTGGAAAGATATTGCTTGAAAACAAGCAATAGTTCCATCTATTTAACCCTCTACAATGTCAAAAGGTGGGCCCCTCACTTCCAAGTATTCACATTTCATTTAATATCATACAGGTCTGTAATTGATTAATGCTATACCATTTCATCAGTTTTCACAATCAGTCATAAAATGCGTTGATACCAAAGAATGTCCAAACATGCCATCACATAAAATGATCAAATACACAAGCATTGGTCTAAAAATCACAATTACAGTAACTGTCATTTAAAAAATCCAACAAAAGCGAAAAAAACACACGCCTCCTAATTTAATCATCGCCTCTAAAAACATAATTGTATTATCAGAATAAATTGTACCCTATTTTCAAGATATAGAACGTTTTCTTCAAAGAAAAAAAAAACTACATAAAAGTTTATTTAATTTTTCCCCGACACCAAAAACAAATGCACCGCTTGACAAAGTGCATTAAAACTAAAACAAGAACAAAGGTAAAGAATTCCAGTGCTGATCAATGAAGAACTACACAACACATAGACAAGTGTTGCTCGGAATCTGATCAACAAATATTTAGGTTGTAATATACTTGTTCTGAATAAAAGAAAGCAGCAATAACCATTCTCTGCCGAAATGTAAATGCTTAGCCAACTAGCTTGTTGGCTAACTTCGGGGTAAAACCGCAGCGCTTGTTTTATCAGAAAGAACGGTGGGTTGTCGCACCAAGTAAACTTTTGACTGCGTTAGAGCTAAACGGTCCAGGTGCGGTATAAATAGTATTTGTTTGTGAAGATCTACTTAGCGAATCTGAAAAATTTCCACTGATGTGCTTTCACTCAGCACCATAACAACTGGACAGCTAAATTAGGCTGCAGTCAGTAGGAATGCTAAATTGTAAGCGAGCAACTTAACATAACGGTCGATGCCTGTTCTTTGTTTTGGGGTACACAACCCCTGTATACACAGTAGAACCTAACTGAATGTATTTCTCCATTACAGTACGGCAATTATATATCTCCGCCATGTTTCACTTTGCAATGATGTACAAGTAGCTACCAAGATACCTCCCTCTCTTCCGCCCGGCCTGGACTATAGTCTCTACAGCACTACTACTAGGAGTGAAATTTTAACCTCCGTCTTCGGCCGAGATATGTAAGTCTCAATTATAAATCTCAATCTTACGCTGAATAAGGAGCTAGTAAACAATTGAATCGGAAAATCTGAGTCGACCCACATGCCCTCGCTGCGACCCCTTTTGACAGTCGTGATCACCGGACAAAGTTCGCTGTGGTACTCACCGTCTCGCACTCTCAGCCGCTCCACCGCTGTCTACGGATCACTCCGATCTCTGCGCTGCCGACGTCATCGGCCGGCCTATTTCGCTCGATATTCTTAAAAGGGCAATCCAACATTCTTGCGCGCTCACCGGCACTATGTGTGGACTGCCACCATAATGGCGGGTGCACAATTAAATAATAACAGTGCCGTTAAACTTAAAATACACGTATGCCACTCATTTGTGTGGCACTGATATTGAGTGATGTTATCTAAAAGCAATTAAAAGTTGTCGTACTTTAGAATCATGTTTCACACGGTATGATACCATGTAGTTAATACCTTAACGTAATAATTTAACTGATATGCGTTAAATTCACTGGTAGTGTTGAGTATCCCACAATCTCACCAATCATAAGGCATTTAACCTTTGCTTTTGTTACGAGGTATTTTCCCACGTGTTAGTAGTATTACCCTTAGTGAACATAATGGTAATTTAAACAAAGTTTGCAAAAGAGTTATCCTTTTAAACTAAAGATCGTTTACAGCTTTTCTAATGACATTCCAGTATTATAGTCAATAAAGCTAGGGGGTGAGGTTATCTTTCAATTCAAAGATGGTAAGGAGTATTTGCGAGCATGCTGCCATAGATGTATTTCCTTTTTAAGAGTCAAAAGGAAATTCCCTTCTAAAGCCCATGATAGCAGAATCACTTCAGTCAGAATATCCACGAGCTATTTCTGTTAGCGGCTTCAGCTTCAGTAGCTTGGGCTAACTTGACAGAGATAACATCAGTAATTGTACTTTTAGTTAAATACTGACATTAATAACTGTTTAATTTCTTGAAAAACTCCGTTGATCTGCGATTCTGTAACGTAGGTCTAAGAAATTAGTTGAGCCACAAGGTGCACCGTCAGCAACATGCCACTCATTATGAATTTGGTTATGTGCGGTAAGGCAGGGGTAGTATTGTAATGGCGCCTAATCGCACTAATTGTCTGTCGTATTTAATCTATACTTGGGAAGAAATAGATAGTAAATATTGTATTCACCCACTTAGACCAGTGTGTGCAACTAGGAACAATTAAATCTTCGAGCGCAATATGTAATGACAACAGTCCTTTTAATGCATGAAAATATATTTCATTGAATATGTTTATTTATTGCTGGAATCTTTGATCTAGAACATTTTGCTATATCCGGCATTGTGATTTTCCAATGGCCAAGTTCAGAAAAAACATGGATTCGATGATCTATTAATTCCACAAGGCCATTCCGCGTTGTAATTGCATTCAAACTCAATGATTACTACTGTTTTTTAATGGGCCTGGATGCTAAAATCAGCTAGGACAGAACCTGCGTGACAAAGAATAGGTTTTGAACGAATAGTTGTAAAGATCATACGAATAACTGAATTTTTGAAAAAGGTGGACACAGATACACTACCAATGATGTATAAATTTAGGTAGGGTCTTCATAACTGTATTTATTTTGCTATTTCTGTTTATGAGTAGAAGAAATGTGATATATATAAAAAATCTATTAAATGTGTTTAATGTGTTGTCGAAGTTTTGATTTGGTCCCAGCCTTAATCTGAATGTTTGTATACTTGCCTTTAATGTTAAGATATTAAGGTTTTCTGGGTTTTGGAACAGAGATTTAAGGGCAATAATGATCGAGGCTCTCTCTAACTGATGGGACCGATATGACTAGGCAGGGGAATTAGTCACTTGTGAAAGTGGAACAGTATTTTACACTAATCAGTCAAGTAACCTTTATTGTTTCCAGTGAAACAATTCCAGATCCCAGAAGAGATGCAAAAATCTAAAATCCATATAAAACATGCACACATAAAAAAGAGAAAAATCTTTCCATGGGTCTCACAAATAAATTTGGGGTTATTCTCATATTCTCATCAGTCAATTATTGCACACTCAATAATCTCTGTGTCCTGCATATAACTAAAAATATGTATTTATTTGTCCATTATGTGTCATATGCAGATACTTTTCTTGTGGAAATGAATAGTGGTGGTGTCACAGATCACTGCTGAATGGAACTACTTTGAATGGTTCATGATAGTTATATCTACCTCAGTGCCATGTTTATGGGGTTCTTTATTTGTATATTTGTTCATGCATTCATTTGACTATTACAACACAGTTTAATAGAACAACTTTTGTTACATAGTACATACTGTCCTCTGGTGGTTAAAAAGTTTGAGTTTTTCCACTTGTATTTAAAAAACATAAATTAGGTCCCGTTTAAATGTCTGAAACTATACCGTCTTGGTAAGTGTAGATTATTTATTAGGGTAGCATAGTCCTGTTGTGCAATTATTTAGTTTATAGATCCACATATTGTGCTTGGCTTAGCTTAAATACTTAAGATTACATCAAAGAAATATGCACACTTAGTTCAGTAACCAAATTAATTGAACCTCTACAAAT
>JAOVYW010000084.1:2070755-2101295 GCA_025775045.1 Hiodon tergisus | reverse complement strand
TTTGAAAATCCTTTCCACTGGCTGCACACCCTACGTTGGAGGCCAGAATCATTCAGTGAAGGAAACTTTGTCGACCCTGCCCTTTATGACTTTCAGTGCCCCTGCATAAAGCAAGTAAAAGGCAAAACCACCAAGATTCACACAAGGGATGAAAGCCCCAAACTAACTGGGGTCAGGCAGTAAGAGTTGCTACAGTAATATTACAACAGAATCTAAAGTGTAATCACCCCAGACAGAGAGAAAGAAAAAGACAAAAACAAGACTGATATTCAAACCAGGGTGGGGGAAAGCCAAATATCACTTTAGTCCCACATCTTGGGTTGTTTTTCCTCAATCCTTATAACTTTTAATGAGTAATGTGTCAGAAATGGACTTTAACTTTGCCTACCTTATATTTGACCTTTAAAACATATCTATATATAGAAAAAGATATTTTCAAAATAAAACCTTAATATTGGTGTGATCATAATTCAAGCTTGGTTCTGACAATTTTTTAAATGTACAGATTTTGTCCAGACAAGTAATATAGTTATTTCTATATACATACATAATTACCAACAGTAATAATATAGGACAGGTCAACATCAACATCGAAATGTAGAAAGGGCAAACCTGTTGCAAAATTTTGCTACCTGCCAAAACAGCATTTGCCATGAATATGTTTTTGTCACCCCCCTCCCCAAAAAAACTCTAGATGTCCCCACTATTCACCTCCCCTACCCACTTCAGCAGTCCATTACAGTTTACAAAGCCAATAGATCATACAGACACAATGAGGTAGACTGGGTCCAATTCACCCACATTTAAGTATACATACAAAGTTGGCTGCTTTCAAGACCCAGAGAAACATCCACTATTTCTTTAACGTGGTTTTGTTTCTGGGCTTGTATATCCAATTTCAGAACTTGTTTTTGACCCCATTTTAGGATTGTCTTGCCAATATGTTAACTGTCATAAATTATTAACAGAGAGTTTGTGTTTTTCTATTTTAGGGGTGGGGTGGGGGCGTTAGCAAAAAAATAAAATAATAATAATAATAATATAAAACCAAATAGATCAGTAATTTTCTCAGTGTTTGTAAATGAAGGTCACCCAACAAAACAACCCTTCCCATTAAGGGTTGATGTAAAAAGGAGCATTTCAAACAAAAAGGCATCATTTTCTCAGACATCAGGGAAGGAACGCTGAATTTAGACGGTTCATGTTTACAGTAGTATCGTTTTATTACAGAGTATGCGGGGGGCGGTGAAACACCAGCTGCTGATCTTTGTCACCAGTCCTCCATCCCTTTTTGCTCCAGGAGTGTGGATCATTTTATGTCTACCCAATTGGTAAAGTCATCAACGTTCCTTTATTTAAAATGAAGATTACCTCCTCAAAACAGCTTATATTCTGGGCTGTGGGACTTCAACAAGCTTTTGTGCAAGCACTAGAGTGAACCCTGGGGCCTGGGAAGAAGGGCCCCAGTCTCTCTCTCCTGCCCCATTCTTCCTTCCATCAGTTCATCCATTTGCGGCAGTTCCAGGCTCCACAGTGGCAAGGGATCTTGTGCTGATCATCCTCAAAGTCGAACTGATAGTCATAAGTCAGCTGGAACGGGAAAAATGACGTTAGCTATTGTCATTAAACCGATTCTTGCGTTCATTCTCTAAACCCACATCAACACAAAACCGGAAATAAAACTGAAATTTTTCTTTAGGTTAAAGCTGGACTAGAGCCAGATATGTGTGAAGGTGAATCAAATGGCTTTTCCGGAACTTCCCACCTCCTCGCCTTTGGGGATCCTGCGGCTGGAGATGATGATAATCTTGTCCTCTTTGTCAAAGGTCACCACCTCTGCCACGCAGTTAGGAGCACAAGAATGGTTGACGTATCTGGGGAAGAAGGCATTTGAAAAGTCAGACCTAACCAAACGCAATATGGGGAGAGACAGAGAGAAAGAGAGAAGGGCACTGGGTAACTGACCGGGCTGGACCACCAGTCAGAGTGGCATCAATCACGTGCTCATTGTTGATTCGAAACATGTAGATCCCTCGGTTCTGCAAATACAGACAAACAGGGTTTTTGTTATTGATCTTTTACATAACTTTGTATGTGTTCAAAATGCTGGCTTTGGGTTTTCACATACCCGATGAGCTCTTCAGCAACATTATTTGTGAACTTTTGTGAAAAATGCTTCCTTTCTTTCAACCATTTTTAACTGGTGTTCAAAGATAGATTATTTATTGGCACATTTTCTCGCGTAGACAGTTTAAATTAACATAATAATAATAAAGGCGGCAGAAAACAGAAGTCTGAAAATCACAACATTCGGCCCCGCGATTTTGGGCAACTAAACGCCAGGCCTTTGATACATTTAATATTTCAAAGAAGAGCAGTACCCACCTGTTCCTCGTAGATCTTCTCACGGCGGTTGGCCACCTCGTTGCGGATGATGGTGCCAATATACTCGATGACCATGGTGTGTTTCTCCAGGTCCTTGGCAGCGTACAGCCCCAGCCCCTGGATGCGGGAGCGGGCCAGGTACACATTGTTCTTCCACTCGGTCTTCAGGCGCCGGTACTGCGAGGACTTGGAGTGGACAAACTGCTTGCTGTACGGTGTGTTGATCTCGCCTGTGAAGGTGCTCTGGTAGGCCTTGGACATGCTGGTGCTGTTTAAGGTGTGTGGCCTGAAGGTAGAACAGATTTGGATTAAACCAACATTGAAATTTAGGAGAGTGCATTGACGACCCATTTATGCTATTCTGCTAGCACATCTCTTTGCTGATTGCTTCAAGATTTTTAAATCTTGCTTCAATAAATATTTAAAACTTCAAAAGACATAATTCATCTTTCAAGTTTAAAGCACGGAGATTTAGATTCAGCTTTCATTGGCTTACAACACTACACACGTCATACACAAAAAACCAAAAGAGGATTGAAGGAGACGTGACAAAAAAAAAAAGGTGCACGTTCACATGAGGGGAAAGCCAACCAACAAACAGTCTCTGTGAGCCTTGGCCACACTCACCTCTTGTAGTGAGTGAGGATCTTGGGTTCAGATCGAGCAGAACCGGTGGGATTGATCATAAGAGGAAGCTCCATCAGAGGGTGGCGGCCGTACCGGAAGACATAGTTCTGGCAGTTCTCTACTCCTGGCAGCTGAAGGAAAAACAAAGCAGCAGTGGCAATAATGGAGTGGTACAGTTGGCTACCATGTCACAATGAATAGGGTGAAATCAGTAGTAGTGCTGAAGAAAATTATATATATATATAAGCCTTTTGATTTGTGCCGTCATAAAATCTAAAAAAATTTTGTGGTTTTCTTAAAATGACATTATAAGGAGTACTGGTAGGCAGAGGGCACTCACAGACTCAGTGATGCGCAGCACAGCATGGACTGTAAGCCCATACATCTCTTCTCCTTTCACATGGTCGGTGAAGAGCTTCAGCATGGCAGCCTCTTGGCGCAGCTTGGCCACTTGCTCCACGACTCGGTCCCAGATCCCTGCAAATAGCAAAGGTTAGAATGGACTAGGCAGCCATTTCGCAGCATTTGTCATGGTCTTGACAGACGGGAGCAAGATGGAGAAACGGGCATACCCTCTGGGGTAGTGTCTTGGAAAAGCAGGTCCTCCTGACCCTGCTCCAGCACGCGCACCTCGAACAGTGGCCGCCCCTCCGCCTCACTGATGCGGCAGCGGTAGCAGCAGCGGCGGTTGGGCACCCGGGTGCTCCAGTAGATGCGCGTGGCTTCGTAGCCCACGGGGAAGATGGCGGTGGGCGAGTGGAAGGCGGCCATCTGGGAAGGCAGGAGCTGGCCCACGGCGTGGAAGATCAGGCCGCCCACGCGGAACATGTGGACCCGGTCGCCGCGCTGCAGGATGCTGGCGATCTGCTTGACCTCGTCGCGCTCGATGTAGACGCGGCGGAAGACGGCGAAGTTGCTGAGCTCCTCCTCGCTGGGGCCCTTCAGCTTGTGCTGGGTGCACAGCATGGTCTTGTCCTTGAAGAACATGCAGCGCGCACGGATGGCGCAGGCAAAGTGGTAGACGTTGGGGCAGCGTAGGCGGTTGCAGCTGTTGGTGGCACCAGTCTTCTGGCAGCAGGCGCAGCGCGTGCGCAGCCCCCGCCGCAGTGCCACCTCCACGTTGATCAGCGCCCCGCCCTGAGTCTCATACACTTCGGTGGACCACAGAGCGCAGTTGAGGTGAACCCAAAGGTCAACGTCGATGTTGAGCAGGCGGGCGGGGCCATCGGTGGCGCCGTCGCCCTCCTCGTGGCAGAAGCAGCACTTGCGTAGGTCGCGGGGCAGTGTATCTGGACGTAGAGTGATGCGTAAGCGGTCCATGAGTTCCGAGACCTCGCGACTGCCCTCCTTCCGAGAGCTGCCTTTACGGATGGTGATAACAAGCTGCAGACGTTTCCAACGCAGCCCCTTCCACTTCTTAACCTTAGGTCGCACATCCTCATCTTCTGATGGTGGTCGGCTGCGATGCTTGGTGGCTTTGGGGGATGCATCCAGGTCAGGAGTGACCTGTGCCAGTGGTGTGGAGGGGTCCACTGGAGCAGTAGGTGGAGGGAGTGGGATTGACTCCTGCTCGGACTCACTTTTGATATCAGGGTTACAGGGACTGGAGGTTAGAGGAGAAGTGGGTTGAGGGGGTATAGGTTGCAGTGAAGAAGAAACCTGAAGGGGTAGGGGAGAAGGTGAATGGGGTGGAGAGGCCTCGACCGGGAAGATGGGAAGATGCCGCACATCCAAATCTGACACATTGGTTGTATAACAGTGCTGGACTGGTCTGTCATTTGGCTCTGGGCACTCCTGAAAGAAATGCATCAAATGTTTAATAATCTTAATACAATGCATATATACAATCTGGTTCACACCCTAGCGAAATTCAATCCATGTGTAACCCACCTGTTTGATGATAGACAAGATGTCCACCTGTTTCTTCATATTGCAGCCGGGTAAAGAGGTCTCAAACTTCAGGCACTCTGACTCGTTCTTTTCTTGTCTTGGGCATTCTGTCTCTGCCGAACCAGGCTTAATACATTTAGCACCTAATAGGAAGCATGGGCAAAAACATTGAAGAATAAAGTAAACAAAAAAATACCCACAATTCTCATTAACCATTTATTTCTGGATTAACATTTGTACCATTACAAAGACCACCTGAAATAAACAATTTTGACTTAAAGTATGGTTCCGAAACTACGCGCTATAAAAAGTATTCAATCAGTTTATAGTGATTGAGGGACTACTTAAGTGCCAAAGAAAAATATCGACCCCCTTGGGATTTTTTTCTTGGTTATAACATGGAATAAATATTGATTTCATTAGGATTTTTACCACTGATCTACACAAAAAAGTCAAAATGAAAAAATCTACAAAGGAGTCCTTCACATGTCAATAAGGAGTAACTGGTCTCCTGCCACCAAGTATGCCTGCCAATGAGTAGCTCAAGAAAATTATGAAAATAACCACTAAATTCTTAATTTTTTGCAATTACCTTCCAGCCTGTGTTTCAACTCAAACATGCAGATTCTTCCATTTATTTTTTGTGACATTCACCATTTATCACCACCACACATCCCACTGATGTTTCTGAAGACACACATCAACTAGCACAGCGAAAACCTTTCAGCCCACTATCCAATCCAAGTGTCTCTGGACAACATGATCACCTTTCTTTTTTAGCGATTCGTTAAGACGAAGGCAACAGAATATATGCCAATTATGTTCCTGTTAATATACGAGGTTAACTCCTATGCAAGTTGCCCCAAGCTAGCTAGCTTGACAGCGATAAATTGATAAAATTACCAAGAGTAGCTGATGTATAGAGGGTAGTAAAAACCAAATACCTGGGGTAGGTGCATCGGGGGCTTTGTTCAATTCAACACCCCCCCCTCTCCCAGGGCTCCGGGGGAAGGCCACCTCGTAGGTCCCAGGCATCTGCACATGCAAGAGCTGAGCCATTGCCATCATCACCGTGTTCAGGTTCTATTTAGGAAAACATTCGTGATAAGAAAGATACCGTGAGATCAGCAGGATTGTTTGAGTTATAATTGACAGCGTAGCAGTGTACTTCCTCAGTACCTTTGCTGCAGCAGCGGAGAGGGTGAAGGTGACAGACACCTCACTGCTCTTGGTTACATCCCAGTGGCTGGATCCACATGCTAGCTTGCCAGCATGCTGAGAGAATGAGGCCAGTGCTTCAAATGGCTTATTCTCAGGAAAACCTGGAAAGGGTAGGGTAAAGGGTTATATGTAATCTATACCATCAGGCTGACGCCAGAATTTTGTTTTTGGAACCCAAATTGATAAAACAGAGGGTTCTGCCTTCCCAGGGATGATCAAGTATACATACTAGGAATAGAGGTGCAGGGAATGATGGGAATGACCGGAGAAGTAGCCCTCTCATTTTCCAACTTTGGCTCTCCCAGCCATGGGAAGCGGGTTGTTTCATCACCAAGCATACTCTCGGGAGAAGAAGCTGGCACAATGCTATCTGGGCCTTCACTGTCATCATCGCTCTCCATCCTAAAAATCACAGATAGAAAAGGCACATTTGCATCTGGTGTCCGGTGCTACATTACCAATGAGGACTCTCCAAAAATCACTCGCACGCACGCAGTATATAGGCTATGTATTTCAGCTACAGTACCTGATGTCCTCATTTTGGTTGTGAGGGGGTGTTGGAAGAGCAGCTAGTAGATCCACATTTTTCACCTCCTCACCAACAGATTCTGTGAGCAAATAAGAGGGCCACTATACATTAGCACAGATGTGCCAGTGGCACCAAAAAAAAAAAAAAAAAAAAAAAAATCATGCTAGACACCTGCTTACCCTTAGGGTCTTCTGGAGCTTCCGTCTCCTTCTTGCCCTCAGAGAGCTCCTCCATGGTCGTCACCCCATTTAGCAGTTTATGTTGAACAGAAGGTGGCGGCGTGGGGGGCAACGAGGAAGGTGGCGTGGGGGGGTTTCCAAGATGGCTCTACAGTGAGAAACGGTGTGATGGAATGGTTGAAAACTACTAAGGCAAGAAATTGAGTCATAACTTTCATGGAACTTAAATGCAAGTTTCTGGTCGACCGCTCTGTCACAGCTGAAGGAGTGTGGGTGCTGTACCTTAGTGAGCAGCTGGGAGTAATAGTCAGGCATATTATCCACTACTGCACTACCAAAGGAGCCCTTCAGCTGGGCTTTGCCGTTAACTGGGCTGCTGCCAAATGGTGCAAACAGCTCGAGATTAGTGGCAATAGATGGCTCCATCAGAGGCAGAAGCGATAGCTCCTGAAGAAGAAACAAAATAACAGCGTGTTTTAAGTACTACAACCAGAACGAGAGAGACACAGGTAAAATGATATTGGTTTCTGCAGTTCGAACCTCAGTACTCGTCTTCACTAACCTGCTTCAGCTGCTTCATCAGGGCCTCTGTGCTTTTCCCCATCTCATCCTTTTTAGTTTTCTTCCTGGAGTTAGGTATTTTCTCTCCAACCTTTGTGGTGCGCTTTGCCTTGACTACAGGAACCTTTTTGGTGATGGACTGCAGGTCCTGTTAAAGAGGAAGTAGGAAATGACAGTTAACGTAAACAGATCTCAGGTGAACACTTTCCAAAAAAAATTAAACATGCAAGTATGCAAAGATGATCACACCTCCATGTTGCGAGGTGTCTCCTGAAGCTTCTGTTCCAGCATGGCCAGCTTGCTGTTGATATGGCCATTGATCTCACTGTGGATGCCATCAGTGGGACGCTGAGCTGACATCTGCAGGTTCTTGGTACGCAGCAATTTCTGCAGGAGCTGTTGCCCTGTCTCAGGGCAGTGCATATGGTGGCTAGCAGTAACAGCAGGGTTTCCTGGGCTTGTGGTGTTGGAGTTAACAAACCCAGTAACATTGCTGGAATTAGGCGGACATGGTTCCAGTTGCTCACTCATAGACTCTCTCTTAATTGCTCCAGTGCGAGTATCACTTCCGGTCACTGGGTCACACTGTAACTCTTTGGGCTCTTGTTTGATGTTCTGAAGGGTCACCTTGCATAAGGCTTCTCCCCTGAGGCCCACGTTTAGCTGAGGCCCCTGATTCTCTATACTTTGCTTAATTGCGTGCTGCGGCAAGTTCTTGCCCGACTGAGATAACGGTCCACTGACTTGCATGATGGCAGTTTGAGTAGATGATTTTTCTGAGGACTGGGGCTCTGACTTATAATCAGACTGGTCTAAAGGCCCATTGTTCTCACTTATGGATGTTTCAATTTCCTGAATAAAAGAACTGCTATTTTTAGCAACCTCCATGCTTGTAATGCCAGTGACTGTATGAGCTGAAGGGGCAGGTGTTCCAGGGGCCTGCATGGCAATTGGAGGTGCACTTGAGCCAGATTCCCGTTTCTGGCCCGAGGAGAGGTGGCTAGCTTCTGAAAAGCCAGGGCATGCTAAGCCAGCAGGGGAACCTTCGTAGCCAACTGCTGTTAAAGGAGCCCGGAATGGATTGGAAGCTGCTGGCATTTGTGTCTTAATTTGTTGTTGCAATACCTGCTGGGGTTGCAAAGCTTGTGTGGATGAGGATTGATGCACACCCGCAGGCTGAGCTAGGAAGTGCCTCTGTTGCTGCTGCTGCTGCACATTCTGCTGGGTATCTCCAAGTGGGTTTTGATGCAAAGATTGCCGAGGTGACATGGGTCTAACTAGACAGCCCTGAGAAGTAGGATGGGCCTGTCCCATTGAGCCCAATGTATTGGGCATCTGGCCTCTTGTCACTTGGTGCTGTTGTTGCTGTACCTGCTGCTGCTGTAATGTTTGCTGATGCTGAGCCATGACGGCATACTGGGTTGAAGCTCCCTGTTGAAGCTGTTGATTAACTGGATGATGCATTGGAGGCTGTCCTATCATACCAGATGGCTGCTGCTGTTGATGTTGCAAAGGAGCTATAATGCCTTGCTGCAATTGAGGTGTCCCACTTGGGGATTGAGACATCATGCCCTGTGGCTGTGGGGAGCCCACAGCTCCATGATGCCCCATTGGTCCGTGATGGAGCTGCTGCTGTGCTACCAAACCCTGTGTTCTTTGTCCAGCCTGCTGTGCTTGCCCCTGCATCTGTGCTTGCCCCTGCTGACCCTGAATGTGCGTTTGCCCCTGGAGTACAGTCATTCTCAGCATCTGTCCTTGCATCTGCTGTCTCTGAGCGATCATGGCCTGAATGTGCTGGATCTGCTGACTTGGGGTAAGGTGGCGTAGTTGGGGGTTCTGGGCAATAAAAGCTTGAAGATTAACAGGAGTCCGGATTTGTCCCATAATCGCTCCTGGTCTCGGGCCTGCCATCCCCGGCTGGCCCTTAACCATCTGTCCAAGCATGGCTTGCTTTTGCTGTTGAGAGAGAAGAGCTTGCTGCTGCAGTTGATTTGGGTGGGCCATCATACTTGGCTGAGTTTGGCCGGTGTGATTCTTTGCCCCCATGCTCTGCAACTGTCCAACTCCATCATGCTGTTGTCTAATGTCTTGGACCTGTTGCCCAACCATTTGACTAATCATTGTTCCCTGCTGCTGCTGCTGCTGTTGTTGCTGCTGCTGCTGTTGGGCCATGTAACACATTTGCTGTCCTTCCTGCTTTACTGTGACATGACTGTTCTCTCCATGCAGAGAGTTCTGTCTCTGTAGAACTAGCTGCTGCTGTTGTCCTTGAGAGAGCACCCCGCCCTGTTGGTTTAGATAGACAAGTTGCTGTTGCAATCCCGCTGAAGCTGCTGGATTTGAAAGCTGTTGTAGTTGTTGAGCCACAAAGACATGTGACAACTGTGGCTGCATCACAGCTCCCTGCTGGTCTCCGGTAGAGGCTGGACGCTGCATGTGAACAGGAGTTGGAGTACCTTGCTGCTGCGGTGTTCTCGGACTGCGTATTCCACCTTCTGTAGAGCCCAAGTTTGGGACTTCCTGTGGAAAGTTGTGTGCAACTTGCTGCACACCCTCAGTGGACACTTGCAGTTGGGGACCCTCCTGAGTGGTGCCTGTTGCAGGAGAGGCTCCCAGTACCATCTGTGTTTCAGTTAAGCCCAACTGAGCAGGAACAGGTTGCAACTGCCCTCCAGGGTCTTGCTGCTGCTTAAGTTGGTTTATAAATCCCTGCTGCTGCTGAAGCTGTGCCAGGTTCTTTGCAGCTTTCTGCTGCTGCTGGGCAAGCATACGCTGTGCCAGAACATTTTGCTGCAGTTGAGCATGTGGCCCCCTAAGAGCCTGCTGTTGGGGCCCTACTGGTCCCTGCTGGGACAACATGCCCTGTACTTTCTGCTGCTGTAACAAAATCTGTTGATTTCCCATCATTACTTGTTGGTTCGTCATCATGCTTTGGGTCTGTGCAATTGGCTGCTCTACCACAAGGCTCTGACGTGCCGGAGCTAAAGCCTGGTTTCCCACAATGCCCTGCTGATTCTGAAGCTGCATCGTCTGAGTATTTACACTTTGTTGTTGAGATGGCTGCTGTTGAGCCATTGCTGGATTACCCATCATAACTTGTGGTGTTGAAGCAACCATACCAGCTGACTGCTGGCCCATCATACTTGTCTGTTGCGCTTGCGGTTGTACGAGTTGCTGTCCCATCATTCCCTGCTGCTGCTGTTGCTGCTGCAACTGCATCCTATGCTGAAGCTGCATCTGTCGTTCCTGTAGGAGCCTTACATCTGGTCCCTGGGCTCCAGCTCCCTGTGGGAAAAATCCAGCTGAAGGACTTGGAGGCACAGAGCCAGGGTGAGGGGGCTGGGCTCCTGAAAGGAAGGGCTGTCCTTGCTGTACTCCAACTGGAATCCCTCCCGAGGGAATGCGAACAGGCTGTTGTCCCAACATCGGAGCTCCCTGTTGACCCATCATTTGTCCAGGAAGTGTGGAAAGCATACGAGGCCCCTGGGTCGAAGGGCCTGGGGTCAAGAGACCAGAGCCCTGCTGATGCTGCTGCTGCTTATTCCTATACTCTGTCATTAGAGTGGTGTGTTCTTTCTGCTGTTTGCGTACCTGAAAAACAACAAACAGGAATATTAGGGTGGCCTCAATGGCACATACATACTCAATATATCTGTATTGTGTCTCCCGTTTAATTTTAATCAAAATTAAGCCTTCAGACTGTCAATGCAACATGTCAGTGATCCGTTCACCTGGTCCAGCTGTTTCTGTATTTTACTCTGTTCTTCAGTAACCAGCTTGAGCTTTTCAGCGTCAGCCTCAGCAAACTCCCTTCCAGCCTTCTTGGCAGTGCGTTGCTTGGCACAAAGTGCCTTGCGGGACTTGCGGTGTACGCCAATCTGCTCCTCCAAAAATTTGAGCTGCATCTGCAAGAGCTGTTGAGTGTGCAGGAGCCACTCCTCATACTGGTGCTGCTCTGCATCGTCTGCCAGGAAGCAAACAGGAACATCACAAAGTAGCCCACATAAAACATGGGACAAGCAACCTTTTAGCTCATATAACGCCATTCTAATTCACCATCTCTGACTATTTCAAAGGCATACAAGTAAACTATTTGTATAATGCAACAGCCAAGCACTTACTGATAATTCCTTGAACAAACTGGGGAGGGTTAGGTCTGGACTGGGTCATGTCATTGGTTTCCCCATCCTGTGAACAAAATGCAGCAGATATCCTCATTACATATTTTTACTTGGCAGGAGCATAACCCAAAGAGGCACCTGTTGGCCCAAGAATCAGTATTTCAGGTTTTTTAAAGTGCAAAGCACACTGTCAAATGAAGTCTCCGAAAGGTAGTATTTCTAAACTCCATTTTAAGAATCTCAAAGATAGCTTATGGAAAAATAAAAAGAATAAATGGTCCAACACACATTTATCATTATACTCTAGAAAAGCTGGCAACTTTGAGTGAGGCAATAATAATTGTCAAAATTGGCTTTTTACTATTGCAATCTGATCAAAGGCATAGGGTTAACACCAACACCAACTTTGGATAGCTGAATGACAAAATGCTCTAATGGAAATCCAAATAAAATTTTATATTTTTATATATTGTTTTCTTAAAATTATTATATACAAAAGGATTTAACTGCCTAGATTCTGACATAGTCATGCTCTTAGCACCAGATGCAGCAAACACTATGCACACTGCTAGGAAAGGCACACATAATATGAGAGCGACTGTAAAAATGTGTTGTGTGGCAAGAAAAGGAAATGTTTCAGAGGGAGATGAGAGATTAGATGTGTTGGTTGCCAACCACCATAAAGCCCAAAGAAGTAGTTTATATGTTTGACAGACTGTTCCAAAACTTTAGTCCATATTTAAATATTTACTTGCCAGGTCATAATGATTTATAGTAGTGCTACCAATAAACCTGGCCAGAAAGATATACTACAACAAAGAACAGAAAAGGGCATTTGCAATTGACCTGGAGAAACGGGGCAAATAAATTCAGGCAGTGGTGGGTGCGGGATATCTTTAAATCATTAAGTTATATCTTAGCTACCTAACAAAGTTAATTAATAAAGGCACGTAATTAAAAACATACAATGCAAAAGGGCTACCAAACTCTTTAATAGACTCACTTTAGAGATGACATTTAGCCACAAATGATCTTTTTGTTAGACTTTGAAATGCTGAGACGACACAAAAGGCTGTAAATCCTAAGCCTGCTGAAAGGAACTTCAGCACGTAAAGGGATCTTATAGAAGCAGAAATACCTCCTACTGTTAGGAATCAATGACCGTGCGTAGTAAAAGCTGTTGACAGTCATGGCCAATGTTCAAACAATTTGAACTTTGAGCGACTCCCTGAAGTGTTTCCCTCCACGCTACGGTACGACCAAGCCTCTGCACATTCTTCCCATTGAAAATTGATAACTTCCAGCTGTGCTTTTGGTGTCAAGAGGGGCACTAATGTAGAGCTCAACAGTCTTATTTGCCAAAATGAATATAAAACGGTTATGGGTGACAGGTTCAAGAGAAACTTTCAAAATGTTGGATTTTTCTCTATACTCTAATGACCCAACTACAAAATGCACTTTCCTATGCAAACAATAATAGTTATTTTTTATTCATTTTACATGAAATACTCGCCTTAAGAGGGCCTGTAGGGAGCCGGCCTTGGGGATCACTGGTACCTGGGGCTCCAGCCAGCCTCTGAGCCAGGAGAGAAACCTGTTGTCTGAAAGAAGGTACATCACTGGAATCAGCAGTAAAGAGCCTGAGGGCTAAACGGGCACAGACCAGTTAAGCTCATTTAAAAAATTTAAGGAGACAACCCTAAGCCAAAATAAATATCTAGGTTACCTGTTAATTCCAGGTGGCACTCCGATGGGGCCCTGGGCCATTACCCTCTTGATGCCTTTCAGCGCCACCATTTTTGCCTTGGCAATGGGGTCCACAATATCATCAGTTGCGAACTTGTCCAGATCTGTGACAAAGCATCATCATGTCAAGGCAATGTTTATAAATTGAAACTCAAACCCACAAAATGTAGCTAGACCTTATTATGCTTATTGAGCAATAAAGACAAATGCAGCTACCTGTGTCTTGGAAGAATTTGCTGACCAGTGGTGGTTTCGCAGTGGCTTGCTGCTGTGGATTGACCACCATTTGATGCCCCCCTGGCTGTCCAGTGCTTGTAATGCCAGGTAGCGGAGCCATGGAAGTATGAGGAAGTGAGGGTATGTTTCCTCCCAGGTGCCTTTGCGGTTGTTGCTGTGGTGGCAGAATGTGTGGTGGTCTAGGCACCATTCCTGGCTGAAACTGCTGACTCAAAAGACCCTGTTGAGGTGGCCGGTGATGCTGTGGAAGCATGACCTGAGGGGTTCCCTGAGAAGGGAGAGGTTGCTGCTGAGGAGGCATGGTGTGAAGATGTGCATTTATTCCTGCCTGGTGAAGGGAGCTTAGCTGCTGCTGCTGCTGCTGTTTCTGAAGCTCCTTCTTTTCATGCTCCAGTAGATCCTGAATTAGCAGGGGGAGTTCGCTGGCCTCCAGTGAGCTTTCAACTTTGTCCAAATCAACAGCTGGAGAGTGCTGCCCCCCGCTGTCGGGCAGCCCCAAAGTATCTTCATCCAGTTCCGAATTTGCTGGTGGAAAAGACAGGTCATCAGCATGACCAGCGAGAGGATACGAGAGCCCTCCTAAACGGACAGAGCTTAGAGATGAGCAGTTAGGGGACTTGGGAGTGGCAGCACCCTGCATTATGGAGACTGCTTCTCCCATCTCATCCTTCACTGCAACCGTTTCCAATTGCTGCTGCTGCTTGGGCTCCATCTCACCCTCAACATGGCACTTGGAAGTCTGTGAAGAAGCAAGTCCTGGCATTAAGCTAGCCTCCTCCAAACTCATTTTGTGTTGACTTTGGGCATTTCCCACCTCAGAAGAGGGGCCAACCTGTGTGGAGGCAGAGGGAGCAGAGTTTGTAGAGGCGATTTTGACTGAGGATGTGCCAGCTTTGAGTGGCTCCTGCCCTGACAAACCCAACTTTGGCTTGCTTTCTACCTTAATGTCAGGGGCAGAAGAGGAAGGGCCAGGGACTTCACTTTCAGCCTCTACTAGTCGAAGTTGGTCAGAAAATGTGTCCTTGGGGTCCCCTTGGTCAAGCTCAGGGTCAGTGTAAGCCAATAGGTCAAACTCATCACATTTCAGGAGGTCATCCAAGTGTGGGTCTGTGGTCTCCAGGCTATCTAGATTTCCCAAATCGTCATCCCCTTTGTCAGGGCCAAGGTCAAGTGTGGCCAGATCATCATCTTCCTCTGCGCCATCATCTCCTTCAGTACCACCGAGTCCTTTGGGTACAAATGGGTCATCCAAGTCCGATTCTGGCAAGTCCAGGCGACAAGGCCTGATAGCACTGGGGTCTACAGAGGCGACCCGTCGCTCTCCCACAATGTCTGCCTGAGCGAGCTGAACCTTCGGGGTGAAGTTTGTGCTGGTTGTGCCTGGATTTGTAGTGGGTGCGTCGAGTGGCTGCTGAGGTGACTCTACCACGGTCTGTTGTGGTAGCATAACCGCCAGACCGCCACCTTGCTGCAATCCAAGCCTGGGGTCACGAATTCCCTCTGCCTGAGGGTTGAGGGCAGGAGGCAACGGTTGTGGTTGTTGTGGGGGCAATGGGGCCTGAGGAAAAGGGCTGCTCATTTGTTGTTGTGCCACGTAAAGACGTTGCCTGGGCTGTGTGCTACGTGCTGCAAACTGTGACCCAAGGGGCATTCTCTGTGTGTTGTGCCTGAGCTCAATGAATTGTGGTGGGGGTCCAGACAAATGTGCCCCCTGCATAACATCCCCTCCAGCTGGCACCAGTGCACGGGGGTTAGACATTTCCTGCATCCTCTGGATCTCAATGGGGTTACTGATGGGGGAATTAAGGTGGTATCTGGGCCCCCCTGGCTCCATCGTGGATGGCTGAGGAAATCTCCGGAGGCCTGCAGCTTGCCCTGGCCACTGAACAGGAAAGGCAGGGCGAGGGTAGAATCCCTGTACATTGTTTTGCCCTGGTTGTCTAAAGGGAAAGGAAAAAACACACATGGGTAACAGTACTCTTGTATGCTTTGTACATCTGGGAAACCCAACTGAATGTGCTGTGTGTATTCATTTTATGCTAAAATATCAAAATGTTTATTATCTTCTAATCTGGTTCAAAATATACCATACCTGATGACATTAGGGTCCATGACAACAGGCGCACCAGGAGCAGCTGGGTTTCCCAATTTGTCCTCTATTAAACCCGTGGGGGGAGGTAGTTTACCCAACATTGCAGCTGGATTACTAGCAGAACCCCCTCTGTCCTAAAGTGACAAATATTAAGTGCATTGTGACAAACATCAATCATTACATCTTTATCAACTTTGGAATATACGACTATAATGAAATTTATATTAGTACATTATCATTATTATTAAAAGAAAGGTCACTATTTTAATTTAAGATGTAAACAGAAGAGCCACTAAAGCCATCAACTTGCCTGGGGGTAAGGAGGGGGTGCTCGTTGGCTTTTATCTTGCTGGTAGGTCGTCAAGTCACCGCCTTGCCACAGAGGGACACTGCTATTGGCTGCCACGGCCGCTACTTTTTCCTGTCGGAGAGAATACCTCTGCATCTGTTGTCGGATCAATAGCTCTCTCAGTCTCCGTCTCTGTCTCTACAGGGGGTAAGAGGCGAGTTATTTGGTACAGGAATTAGGGTTAAAATGTTACAAGTGCTCAACCATGCACTCAAAGAGGGTCCTAAAATTTCCATTTCCATTTCGTTTGACTAAAATGTATCTTTTTTTAAATTTATGCTGTTCAAATATAGACTACTGTAGGCGGCTTATTCATTTCTTCTAAAACAAATGTGTTCAAGAATCAAATATATGCAGAGCATATAGAAACATTTGTGCTTGAAAGCCTGCCAAGATAGAGAAGCTGAAGTTGAGCCTGTGGAAATGGTATAGAAGTTTACCTGTCTGTGCTTCTCCAGATCTGATGGGCTGCCACTGAGGTCAGGGTCCTGACCCAAAGGGATGTCTGGTGGCTCCTGGGAGCTGGGCACGGCTGGCATATTAGGTGCCTCTTGGGGTCTCACAGAGAAGGTGTTAGACGGCCCCAATGGTTGCTGCATCCTTGAGGGGAAGCTGTCAATAGTCATGGCCTGAGGCTGAGGTGACTGGAACTGGGCTTGGGGTGGCCGGGAATCCCCAAAAGGCACTTGCGCCTGAGGCCGATTCCCTGGGAACATGCTCATGTTTGGGCCGCAGCTATAAGCAGGGGGTCCAAAGGACTTCCCAGCAAGTGAATCCCCGATGGAGGGTTGAGGGGGCGGTGGTGGAGGTTGCTGATTGTGATGCGGTGAGCCCCCAAATGCTAAATTTGCTTCTGGAGCAGCTGAGGACGGGCGGGGGGGTTTTTGTAGGGATGCAAAAGGGTCTCGTGACTGGGGCCGTGAGGGTGGCCGAGAGTAGGGGTCAGGGGACTGGAAGCGAGGTGTGGCCGGTGACTGCACAGAAAATGCTTCACCGGAAAGCGGAGTGAGGGGTGACTGCGGGCTAGCAGGCACTCTGGAGCTCAAGTCCTGCTGGGGCTGTCTCTGAGGCAGAGGGGAAGAGTTTTCCCCTGACTGAGGACGGGGGGTGAGTGGAGGTTGAGCATACGGGTCTGTGAATGGGGTGGAGGGAGACTTGCGGTAGCTCTCAGAAGGGTTGTTGGGTGAGGCACCCGGTGGATGGTCTCCATGGTGTGACCGTGGCGTCATTGGGGCTTTGAATAGCCTGTCTCCTGCCTCCAGCTGACCTGCAGGGGAAACTGGGCCAAGGTCTTGCCGTCCTGATGACAACGGGCGGGGAGAGGGGACACTCATGAAATCTGGCCGCTGTTGCCCCATCGCTGCCGGTGAGGATGAGGCTGCAGAAGGGGATGGAACTGCACCTTGATCCTGGCGCCCCATCCCTTGTTGGCCCCAACATGGCTCTCCAAAGGGAGAGTTGTGTGGTGGAGAGAGTAGGCGGGAGTCTCCAGGAGCTCTTGGTTGGGGGCTCTCTGGTGAACTTGAGGGCTGGTGTAGCTGTTGCTGCAGTGGCCTGATAAAGGGGTCTGGTTGCTGAGTCCTACAGGGAGTCGACTGCATGTGAAGAGGGCTCATGTTTGCCGGCTGAGAAGTAACCCGTGAGCCAGGCGGTGAAAAGCCTGCAGGAGAGGCCTGGTGGACTGGATGAAGGGGCGAGGCAGGGGCTGCTGGAGCTACTGGACTACTAGAGGGATGAGAACATGGGGTAGAAGAGTGAGAGTGAGGGTGCGGTGACTGAGGAGGCAGCTTGGCAAACGGGTCAGCCTCTGCAAATCCTGGTGTCCTGAGAGGTCCCTCTTGGAAAAAAGCCCCAGTGGATTGTGGGAAGGGAAACGGGCTCTCAGCAGAACCTGGCTGGGATGAGGTGGAAAGTGAACTTGGTGGAGGAGGGGGGATTTGGAGCTGCAGACTGGGACGCTCCCCTTTCACTCGCCCAGGCTCGGTCTTCACAGGGCGACACAGCTGGGCCTCTGACTGCTTAAGTAAAAAATAGGGTAGAGTATCAAACATAAGGAAACATGCACCACAGGGCTTACAGCAGGCAGTATGAAAAATATACAACTAGTATGCTAGCACCACAGCCCCCTGCAAGGGTTCCATACCTTCTGTGCCTTGCTAATGCGCTGAGCAGCTCTGTTGTCTTTGGCCTTTTGCTGAAAAAGTAGTGAATTTATGGTTAACCTTTTCAGCAACTACGTAGTTTTTTTTTATGAGTCGTTATACTAAAAAACTACATAGTATATAAATACATTAGACACACAAAACAACAATATTAAAACTTACAAGAAAGGGAACCTTATCAGCAGCAGAAATCTTTCTCCACATTTTCATTATCTGTTTACAGCGGTTGGACCAGTCTGTTGTGGACAGGAGAACAACAACAACTTTAGCCAGTTTAAAAATAAAAGGTTGTACACAGGCTTCATTTCAGAATCAAAGAATTCAAGCTTCCTGTAGAACAAGCACACCAACCTGGATAGTCCTGCTTGAGACTGGGGAAGTTGATGTTAGCATAGAGTACAGGGGAGATGGTGGACAGTTCTCCCAGCTCCTCGTCCTTTTCCCAGCGCTGTAGGCTTCGCTGACTATACGAGAGGCCATCACCTTCTGGCTCAGTGGGAGTAGTTGGTGTGGATGGAGTGGCTGGGGTGGAGGGGGTTGCCCAGGGACTATCATCTCCTTGCTCTGGACTGAATAAGTTTGCCCTATCACTGCAGACGCAAAAAGAATGTCGGTGACTTGGGATGGAGATGCAGAAGTGCAACCAGCGAAAGAAGCATTCCTCAGCAAGCGAACATTGTTTTGAGTGGTTCTCTTACCGGCTGTCAAAAAAGGGTGACTGAGAAAGCCCAGGAAAGGAGTCCATCACACCAGCAGACGGCAAGGTCCCAGACAGAGTGCTACCTGTATTGGCCACACAAATACAAAACTATGGGGGCACCACATAGCAAAGCCATTTACAAAAGCAGCTTTGGTCTTTCATTCTGCATCCAACATTAACAAGCCCAGAGTTTCACGATTTCCCTACCTGGAAGGAGGGTTCTCTGAGGCAAGCTACTCCGGTTCAGCTCCCCCGGGCCTGCCTCCAGGATGGGCCTCATACTGGCCTGCAAGTTTCCACCAAAGGAAGAACTGTCCGACACGCCAACCTTCCGGAAAAACTGCTCTGAATCCTGGCTTTCCACCCCCTGTGGAAGCCCTGGGACATTTTGAAAAAGCAGAGCAACTCTAAGAAAGGGAAAGTCAACATTTGCTTCCAAAAGAGTAGAGCAGCTTAGATTAACTGCCATACATGGAGAGGGAAATTAAAGTAGAATAGTTGTACAAGACAAAAACAAAAGTCATACCTTCAGACTTGTCGGTTTTAGAGCTTTGTGCAACAATAGCAGTTGAGTCTTTCAGTGATGATAGTCCAGTGACTTCTACATCAGCTAAAAATCAAGAGAAAACATTTCCAAGAACATGTGAGCAAGGCTTTGAAACTAATTTTTTGAAGGGATACCAGTATCGTATTCTCTGTAAACACTTCCAACTGTCCATTTAGTGAAATCCCACCTGATCCCTCTAGAGTCTCTGAAGCATTGCCATCCAGTTGCTGTAAGCGAGTCGAGGATCCAATCCCTCCTTTTGGCTCCACTAAATATATGCAAACAAACATGTATAAACCAGGTATATTCGAACAGTCGGCATGGAAAATATGCACTGAAGCCAAAGAGACAGTCCTCACCCGAGTTAGGGCCTTGCTCTTGTGTTGAGGGTGCTGAGGGGTGTGGGGGTCGGAGGCAGCCCTGAGCCTGCTTCTGCCCTGGTGGAGCCAGCAGTGCTTTCTTGCTGAGGTCCAACAATGTCTTCCCAAAGAAGGCCTCCTGCATAAGCAGAGAGAGTTAGCTCCACCCTGACCTTCCACGTCAGGCTGATCTAACAGTGCAGGCCTCTGTTCCTCAGTGATCCTTGAGAGTTCTCTACTGGCGCTTCAAGGGCTGGAAATAATGCGACTGAGGGCCACCAAGGTCATACCTGCAGGTATGCGGGGAACATGTCCTCCAGCTTGCTCTTCTTTCTGCCTCTGCGTTTCTTGGCATGTTCTCCCTCTGCCTCTACAGTCTTGGAGTCAGATGGGTTTTCTACAGGCATGTCCAGGTGGGCTCCTGCACGCACACACACAGGCTGCAGCATCACTGATCCATTCCCTGATTTAACACATTTTCTTGAGGAAACACTAGGGAGAGATCTTAAACTCAAATAGAATGGTTTGTAAAATACCAATCCACACATGCAGGAAAATCATTTTCAAACCATATACATCTAATAAAAAGGCCATCTCCCTTTATAGTCTTCTCTGAAAAACAGCTGGGAAAGATGAGGAACAGCAGACAGCAATAGCAGACAGGGATGACAGGTTTTAAACTTGCCTTCCTCTGCTGACTTGTCTAAAGCTTGCCCATCTGCCACGTGTTCTCCAGACGGTAGCATGGCCTGTCCCTTTTTCGACCGCGTATGAGTCTTCCTCTGTCTCACCATGAACCCCCCGATTCCTGCAGCAGAAAAATTGAAAATGGTGGTCATTCCATAACAACATCCTGGAAACATCAAACGGGTAAAACACCAACGACAAGTCTACTCTCTGACCCGGCCTGTAGGGTTTTCGTTTCCTCTTCTTCCCATCTTCGGTCTCCTCTGCCCCTCCCTTCATACCGTCCCCATCCACTCCTCCCTCTGTTCCCCCTTCAGGGCCCAGGTCTCTCTCAGGGGCCCCATCCGGGTCCAGGGTCCCCGGAAGCTCAAGCTTGGCCTCACAGTCCATTGGCTCCCCACACCCTGCAAAAACAAACAGACAAACCATGGTTTAAAAAAATGTTAAGCAGTACTATATACACATACTTGAACAGGTATATAGATACGGGTCGTAGTACAGCGATTACTTCAACTAGTATATAAAATCAGAAAGATACGAGTTTGGGAAATAGGGTGCACGGCCTTACCCTCTCCGTCCTTCAGATCCAGGCTGTCGATGGTTCCCAAACGAGAGCGCCGTTGGCGTCGCTTGCTCACCGGAGACATACAGATGCTACGCAGCATGGACATGCCCGTTTCCGTCAGCCACACGCCCTCTAAGCGGTAAAACTGCGGCTCTACGAATGAGGAGATTCTCAACTCAAAAGGGAGACATTCTATGCGGGTAAAGTTACAAAAATATGACCGTTGCACACAGAAACTCCAAATCTGACAAAAAGGTTAACATGTTCACTGTGCAAACAAACTGAACACCAAAAACATCAGGACCGGTTGAGATACTAGCAACATAAACTTTAAAATGCACACAGACACACTTTTTCACACAACATACCTGGTTCTTTCACTTTGATTGGAGTCATGTAAGGCATTTCCACCACTATAGCAAAAAAAAACTATTGTTAAGAAACAAGTTTACACAAACGCACAGCATCTTTCACAGGCCATTCTTAAGGGACGTAGGCAAGAAAACGGAGAGCAGATTACCGATAGGCTTGGGGACATAGGGAGAGCAGGCGGTGCAGGTGAAGCCTTCATCAGATGCTTGTTCTGCCTCGTCCTCGGTGTAGAGACCCTCACACACGGCGTGAACCCACCTGTTGTGAAGACACAAGCCAACCGATTAACCACCTAACCCAGTTCTTATTCACATACGCAACTAGGTTCCTTTTGCTTCCATTAAATCAGGGGTTTCCAGGCCTGCTCTGGGAAGACCCAACCCAGAAGATTTCCAACTTTTTTTTAGATAGCTATAATAGCTATAAAACCCAATGCTGTAAGAAGAGTCTAGATTAGTTTAATTAGGTCAATAATTAAGGGCTCAGCCAGAACAAAAACATTCTCATACAGGGAGCTTCCAGGGACAGGACTGGGAAGACCTATTAAATAAACTAGAGTTGAATATTAATTTAAAAATGTAACTAACTCAAAACAAGACAGAAAATCTATTTTAGGATATAAATAAGCAAATAATATATAAATGTAACTTATCCGCATATATTCAGTGACAAAACTCAAAAGTGGTTAGTGGCGAATAATTTGCATCCATTTGTTATGCAATGGTAAATCTCCAATGGCAATGATAAAATTCCGGCACACTTTTTTCGGTCATTAACGGTTATTGCAGAGAGACCCACCGGTCGCAGTGTTGGCACTGCAGCAGCAACTCCTCCTCCATGAAGTTCTCTCGACACACAGGGCAGGTGACCAGGCTGGCGCACGGGCCACAGTGCGTGTAGTTGTTCTGCCACTCGCAGTGGAACCCGGGAGAGCCGGCGCCACACTGCATACAGCACACGCACCTGAGAGAGAGAAAAAAAAAAAAAAGATACTACCTCTAAACATTTAACCTTCAATTTCCCCATAAAAAAATGGCCTGCATTTATTCAGATGGCAAAATTCTCAAAAAGTTTTCCACATCTGTATGAATTCTGTCACAGTAAAGTCCTAAAATGCCTTCCTTCACAAGAGAACTCTCCCAAACTTCAAATGAAAGGGCATAGTGGGCCTCTCTCTTGTAACTGCAATGAGCACACACACCATTTACACTTCCAGCCCCCCTTGGGCACAGTGTGTAAGGGCGGGTCCAGACAGTAGGTGTGGTAGCTGACGTCGCAGTCGTCACACAGCAGCAGCCGGGCCGGGTCTGATGCCTTCCCACACACTTCACACACAATGCACTCCAGGCAGCGCCAGCCTTTGCTGAGCATCACCTTGGAGATCTGCAGACCAAAGCAGGTACAATCTATATAAAACTATCTATACCTCTTATAAGGCAAAAACTTCATACATATTGCACTTGCTATTTTTTACCAATCATGTTTCTCGTTTCCTATAAAAAAGCTTTATTACAACAGAGACCAAATGCAAATTATATATATATATATATATTATTTTTATTTTATTTTTTATTTTTTTAAGTTTAGCATGCATTTAAACAAATAAATTATGACCATGACTAGCTGTCAATACCAGCTTTGAGGAGATAAGCAAACTAAACAGACAAACGGTATTCATACATTTACCTGAACTATACACAAAACTAAAGGAAGTGATGTTCTGTTTATACCCATCACCTTTCAACAGGTATACTTGGACTCCTCTGCGAGGAGAATTAAATAGAAACACAGAAATTGTATGAACAAACAAAAAGCAAAAGGGAAGCAATGCAAGCAGCCAACCTTGCTGTTGACGCAGTAGGGGTGGTAACACTGGGCACACTGGGCACAGGCCAGCAACTGGCCTTCAGTACCCCGGCCAAAACTTCCACACACCACACACATGTCCTGGGAGGCAGAGAGATCAGAGAATCAGCTTCACCCTTTCCCCACAAACAGACATTCTCAAGTCTACAAAGTCCAGTGATGGTTGAGAAGAACAGGGACTACCTGCAGGAGGACAAACTTGTCCGTGTTGGAGAAGAGCACCACAGTGTTCTGCATGGTGTCATCCTCCTCCTCCTCTTCGTCCTTGCACACTGCAGTGTCGGTGTCCATGCTTTGCTGAGAAGGCAGACCACGTCCATAAGCTACCTACATATGTCTACACTACACTATACCTCAACTGTCTTCACTACACAAGTGTAGGATTTTATTCCTTAACTACCAAATGATGATAATGAACTCATTATTATATGAACTTATTATTATAAGGCCCAATCGTAAAATAAAATATATCAGACAGTGAAAGCATCACAAAAACTAGATTTTTACAATACAAACTCATCTGGGTATGATTTGCACACACACTTTTCATGACCATACAGTTGGATATTAATTGAAGCCATTTAATGCAAGTAAAAACTAAAATGAAAAATATGGTCCATGAGCTCACCAAGAAGGCCTCAACACAAGACGCCATGGCTTTGAGTCTCGAACGACCTCTCCCCCTCCCGCCTCCACGAGGCCGGCGTCTCCCTGGGAAACTGTTGCTGCGGCCCTGACACAAAACAGAAAGACTAAGTGAATGGGGCCACTGATGAGCAGAACAAGTACTTATCTTTATAGATCCTTAAAGGCAGGCGTTTTTATAAATACCACATCCTATACCAGCCAGAGTAAATTGACGGAAGGACTAATATAGGATACCTGTTTGACCCGGGAGCGGCCAGGGGAACCCCTGCGCTTCACCTTGTCTCCGTCAGGTTTTAGAGGATCGAAAGGCAGCGAGTCGTCCGTCTCGGTGAGAAGAGAATCAGAACAAGACCTGCCTGGTGGCAGCAGACTGAGTTCCATAGACAGAGACTGGGAGTCAGGCTCTCCAGGGGAGCCCAAAAATCCACTGCTACTGCCATCTCCATGACTCAAATTAGACATTTCATCCAGGAAGAGCTCAGGCTTTGGCCCCACTTCCTGGGGCTCTTGCTCCTGCTTAATCTTAAGATCAGTGAGAAATGCCTCCTTGTCAACTGCCAGCTCTTCCTCCTCTTCTGATTGGGTGGTTCCAGTCCTCAACTCTTCAGGAACAGGAGGGGCTTCTATGCTTAAAGAGGAAGGGCTAGTCCTTGGCTCTGCCTCAGGTATCTCCCGAGCCTCTGATTCCACCCCTTCCATAGGATGGGGCTCCTCCTCGTGGGGAATAATGGGCAGGCTTGAAGGACGAGGTGAATCTTGACTAAAAGCCTCACTTACACTTAATCCCTCACTACCAGCATCTTCTTGTTCCTTTACCGGCAACTCTTCCATGGGGAAGCAGGCTGCATCTTCCTTTTTCTCAGAATCACCCTCCAATTCACTCTCAGCCGTTTTAGTTTCGGCCTCTGCACCTACGGTCGGGTCAAGGGCTTGGGAGTCCTGGGATGGCAAAGGTAGAGAGACTTCTATCTTTTCTCCTTCATCAGCAGCTGGGGAAGAACATGGTTCCAGTTGCACAGTTCCGCTTTCCTCTGTTAAAGAGGATAAACAAGTTACAACTGCTTGAAGGTAGTTGATAAATGTTTTATGCATTGATTTTTCCTTGGAATTTCTTAGTTTACCTAATTTTCTAATGTAAGCCCAGCATTGATAAATAAACTTTTCTTTACCGGTTCTTAACTGCTGGATACACAAAGTAAATCTATTACAACCACTATAAGCTTTCAATAGCAAAATGTACATTTGATTTTTTTTATAGCTAAATACTTTGCATTTAATTCACGCTATCACTTATGTATCCCTCCTGCGTGGACTGTACCTGCGACCTCAGGCGGGGCAGGAGGCTTCTCTGTGGGACTCTCAGGCGCCTCCACTGCCATGCTTTCCTCCTCCACATCAGCCTTCACGTCTGTGCCAAACAAGCCACGTTAGTGCACAGTACATTCCAATGCCACTGCAACACGCCTACTGTTTTCACCTGTACAAATATGCTACTTTTTCATCATTCAAATTAAGATGAAACAGAAGTCTAGAAGCGCAAACCATTACCAAAGATTTTTTTCGCAGAGTAAAATTTCAGTTCAAATACAGCAAATAGTCGAAAAAAAACAAAAAAAAAAACTGTACAGGCAACTACAGGATAGATGATACTACAACGGGCAAATTTTCACAATACCAGTGTCCGGTTCAATGTCTTGAATCAGTTTCACTTGCACAACAAACAAATTTTTACATGCATGGTTACTAATGAGCTCTAGGCCTTCTGTCACCAAGATTTTTTTTCTGCTTACCATATCAGACAAAAATAAAAAACTCACTTTCATTGCCGTCTGCAAAACAAAATCCCATACGTTCTAAATCCCTAACCATTTACATAATGACTTTAAAATCGCGTGTTTAGCAGGAAGGTCTTCAGAAATATATATTTTACTGTTTATTGCACTCTCTCTCCTGGTGAGTGAGGCCAGGACCTGCTGCCTGAGGCACTCGTGTCTACAGAGACGTGACAGAGCGAGGGAGGTAAACAGTCTCACTGCCGCCCAGATGTGCGCCAATCTTCTCTGCTGCACTGCACAAACAAATGGCTTTAAAAACACATACACACACACACACACACTTACCCGACTCCAAGGCCACTTTCCTACTAGCTTCAGCCGCAGCCTCGGTCTGAGCCGCTGAAAGGCTGGCCTCCACGACACACTCAGGCGGTGGTTCTCGGCAAAGGTAGCAGGTGTACGTACCCTTGGGGGGATCGGACAATGAAGCACATTGAGTGTGCACCGATCTAATGGGAGCAGGCAGAGAAAGAGCAGAGGTCAAAGTTGCACAGTAAAACTACCAGACATAAGATTACACCAGAGCCTTATCACTCTTGATTGAAAAGGAAACCCTCCAAATACTGCCCTATGGATAATATTACTGTCTTTTGTTCAGTGTAAAAGAATAAAAACAGTAATATGCATTATTATTTAATAAAACAAGAAACACAAGGCGGGAACCAATAATCAAACTTTAAAAGGGCCGCCCATACGTACATTATTTGCCTACAAAAACACCCATACTATCAGTATTACTATGCATTGTTAACGCATCATATAAGGCAGTGATATTCACCTTAGTCAGAAACAATTATGTTTTCTGTATCACTGTGATTTTAATTTCCTCTGGTGTTACTGGTAATTATGTACTCATGCTTTCGTTTTAACTTATTTTTAGACATAGTTTTCTCACACCATGACAGCCCGTTAAGTCGCATTAAACAAAGGTTCGTCCCAACGGAACAGACGGAACTGGAAACGCACTCCCTCCGGACATACCTGCGACAAGTTTGGCAACAGGACAGGGGACCTGACAACTCAGCGGCCTTGCTGCAAACAGGACAGACTGTGGTTCGCTGTTGGTGGCAGCTTCCGCACATGCTGTAGTTCTCAAACCACTGCGCAGCGCCTGACAGCATTGACCCCCGGGCACCACATTCACTGCATACCCTACACCTCTGGGTAAGGGAGAGCAGAAGAAAGAGCTCACAGACCCTGGCAGTAAGAGACCCGCATCACTTCTCATTTTTAAACACTTAATTTGATCAGTAACAGGAGTCTATCATGTACAATAAGCCATGGTTGAGAGAGAGGAGCAAATGTTACTCACTCTGCACTTCCACGGGTCAGACGGCAGGGACTCCATAGCTGGCTGCAGACAAAAGGTGTGGTAGCCCTTGTCACAGGCATCACACACCAGCATCATGGAGTCTTCCCCAGGTTGCCTGTAAACCAACAGCGCACACAGCATTTACATTTGGTATCTACACAGCGTTGTTCATAAACAAATCTCCTCCCGTTTTGCCATTGCTCATTTAAAAACAGAAGGATGTGTCCCATCATCGAAGTGCATTTGTTCTTCCCTGCAGTCTCACCTGCACGTCTGGCAGACCTTGCACTCGGGACACTGCCAGCCGGAACGCTGCAGGGGCGTGGCACTGATCTCCAGACAGCCGGCATGGTAGTGCTGTCCACAGCCCGTACAGAAAAGCAGGCCTGGCAACTCACCGGCAGAGTCACACACAGCACACCTAGCCTCATCGCCAGCTATGGCAGGCAGAAAGGAATGACACATAAGCGACAGTGAAACAAGAACAGTGAAAGTAAACACAGTAAAACTAGGACAGAGGTAGACAAGCCACGGCAAAGATCACAACATTACCCATCTCCACTGCCTTGTCTATGTGGTCTGGACACAGGAGGGCTAAGTGCTTCATGGACTGGAACGAGCCGCTGGCGCCCGAGCAGGGGAAGTGGTAGACCCGCGAGCAGCCCTCTGCTTGGCACCGTATCGTCGCACCCAGCCGTTTACAGTATTCACATCGCTGAAACGGCATCGTAACGTAATCAGCAATGGCCATGATAAAAACAACCACAACATAATACTAATAATCCCCAGAAATCTCATTTCTGACAGGAAAGTATTTTAATGGCCGTTGATGAGTTGAGAGGTTTAACTGTAATACAGAAGAACAGTCTTAAACTACCATGTAAACATTTTATGTGACATTGTGGAACAAATTATATGTGCACCATAACATTAAATGGCTTGTCAATAAGGACCAAGATAACCAATTACCCAGGTTAAACATATAAATAACCAGAATCCCACCATTGCAGGAGCAAAGTTCCTGGGACCCACCACTAGGACTGACCTGTTGTATCCCTGAGATGACAGCTTTGTCCACATTCTCCAGCTCCTGACACTCTGTATGTTTCACTCCCTCTGACCACACCGCACACCAGTGGTGGACCCAGCAATGCCCTAGACAACGGTCAGAGTCATTTTAGCACTTCAAATTGTGCAAAACAAAAAGTCCAAAAAGGGATGGCTTCCCATTTCTGGTCACACGTACACTTTATACCTGCTGACAGATGTGAGGTAGGTGGAGACACAATTAGTCTAGCCCTGCAACATATTTACCTGTCTGACAAAAAAAAAAAAAAAAAATCTATTTTCAATCCTGCCCAGTACATTTTTTTTTGCCGGTACCATTGAAACTCTCTCGATTCCAGAACTTTCATAGATCTGTTAAGTACTAGTACAGAGAACGGGACGAAGGAAGACTTGAAATGGGTATCATATGATAAGCACATTTGAATGACAAAATGTTTATCCCACATGTCCATATTAAGCAAATGTTTTCAGTTCTATTACTATATCTCAAAATACCACCAGTGTAAAATAAGTCTGAAGTTTAACAGTGAACTATACTGTAGACATTTTACGTGCCACCCATTTCTTGCGTGCAATTATGCAAAGTCAATGGCTTTTGGGAGCTCCATTTCACATGGTTTAGCATTAACTAAAAACATCACATAACTTTGCATAGTCATAAACTGCAGAAACAAGACAATTAGGCACAGATTTTGTGGGAACCTAAGAAGTTCTCGTTTTCTCACCTAATATAATTCGATTTTGCTTGTTATTTTAAAATATTCATATTTCATCACTACAACTCCCAACACCAAAAGTAGGGAGGGTGTAGAAGTATAACTAGGTTCTTCCAATCTTAGCGCTTTCAAGCCATCTGTTCTTTTTGATTGGATGGGAGGCAAGCCTCTCTCGACAGTACTGAACACCAGCAGGCTGCCAGCATGCTGGAAAGGGGAGTTTGATAGTGGAAAGCTGAGAGAATCCCTTGCAGTTCAGTCTACATTTTTTTTAATATGTTCCCGGTTCTTGTAACGCTCATTCCTATAAAGGTTGGAATCCTGTGTGCCTCACGAGTCCCGTAGGATTCTTAACTTAATGTCGCCACTTTAATGTGGGGGGGAAAAAATAGAAATTCATCATCAAGGCCTCAGTCACACTCTGACTTTGAAAGAAAAGGTTATACATAACTATAAGTAGGAGACTAAATAAAAGCTCGTAAAAGCCCAACAACCCCCCTAACCTGTGTCATCAAAGAGTGAATCTGGGGAGCTGATGTCTAGAAAGCCAATGGAGGACAGATCATCACTGCCCGTGGCCAGGGGCACAGGAGCACGTTGTGTTGGGGGTGAGAAGGTGAGAGACGGGCCAAATCGCCGGAGTTCCCGCTGTCCATGCAGACTCCGCTCATCACAGTTGCAGAGTGCACAGCCCCTAGTGATCCCCCTGTGCAGATACACGTACCTGCTCACTAAAACAGCAACTCGACATTTGGGGTGAAACTATAGCATTTCCATTTCCCTTACGACTACATTTAGAGCCCTTTCAGAACAGGAAAGCGGAATACTTTCAGATATGCTAAGGAGACACACATATATATATATATATATATATATATATAAATAATATGGCACTTTCATATACATAGTGGTTTTCACATGCAGTAAGAAGCAAGTGGAAATATCTAGTGTATAATATTCTTTCCAACTTTAAAGAACAGGATACTTGATTGTCAATTGCTAACAGAGACTATGACTTTACATTTGACTATACAGTAAAGACAAGAGGCATGCAAGACATTTGATAGAAAGATCTCATGCCACCTTATTATTTTCCACAGATCCGACAGCTAAATTTGCATATCCGTACCCAGTCATATTTAAATGCTACTGACAGCAAACAAATGTGTGGGAGTAGATGGCAACAGCAGTTCTTAACAGGCACAAAATATCTAAACTACTCATTGTGTAGTGTTCGCATTAGTTAATTAATGGGTTAAACACTCACACAGGTACACTAGAAGTTTCCATGGTTGCCGTTGCGGACTCCCCGTCGGGCGGGACAGGGCGCTCTGGAAAGGTGCTGCCATCAGCTGAGGAAAATAAAATGGGATATGTCAGGGATTGGATCTTTGAAATATTAAAAGTTGTGAGCCTAATAACATAGCCATAGATTTTTGTAGGACTAGATGCAGTACATAAACTAAAGCTATTGAAAACCACATGTCAATAGGCTACCGTTTCTAAAAGCTAACAAAAGGTAGATCGAACATACGGACCTAATGAGAAAGGATTCTGGATTTTGTACGTTTCCTTTGGAAAATTCTTTCAAAAGAATGGGTCTTGGTAAGCTGAGGCGTTAACATTTTGGAAAATTCTATGCTTCCAACTTTGTGGTAACAGTTTGGGGAAGGCCCTTTTCTGTTCCAACATGACTGTGCCCCAGTGCACAAAGCAAGGTCCATAAAGGCATGGTTGGATGAGTTTGGTGTGCAAGAACTTGACTG
>JAOVYW010000084.1:1973244-1990191 GCA_025775045.1 Hiodon tergisus | reverse complement strand
CACACACACACACACACACACACACACACACACACACACACACACACACACACACACAGACACACACACACACACACGGATACATGCTCACCATTGTCTGCTGCCAAGAAAGTAGCCTCGTAGATGTTGTTCTTGACGAACACAGACTCCCTGTTGAGAACGGCAGTGGTGACAATCTGCCCATTGGTGGCGTTGATGTTCAGCCAATTGGCTGGATCAGTCAGCTTGGAGTACCTGGGGAGACACGATGACACAAGACTTACTGCCTCCCCCTGTATGCTGTGCGACCAAGTGACCTCCCTCTAACCATTCCCAAAGTGCTACTAAGTCACTAGCCGAGTCCAACCTTGACATTGCATCCAAAGGCTTGTCTTGAGAGACCTTTATAATATGTCACCGCGCTCACATGGTAAAACACGCTCACTCACTCACTCACTCACTCACTCACTCACTCACTCACGGATGCACGTACTCATTCACTCACTCACTCACACACACGCGCGCTCGCTCACTCACTCACTCACACACACGCGCGCTCGCTCACTCACACACTCGCTCACTCACTCACATACGCACCATCATCATTAAGACCATTACCAGACCAAAAAAACCAAAAAGACCAGGCTCGACCTTCACACTGTCAGAGCTCCCATTGACTTCTGTTCCTCGGCCTGGAGCCGCCAGTCAATTTCCCCTTGCTTTCCGCTCTTCTGAACAGCTCATCGGAACCAATTACCTCCTCTGTTTAACACACAGGGGCATGCCGAGGACAAAGGGAGCACATATAAAGGAGGGGAATCGGGGGCGTTTGGGGGATTTCGCATTCATTTCTCCTTTTCTGCTTTTTCCAGCCGAGGAAGCCCGGCGCATTCACACGGCACATCGGGGGAAAAGCCGCCCTTATTTGTTTAATTGACTTATTTCATCCTCTATTGACATCATTCCTTTTCCTGCGCTGGTGTTTCTGGAGACGCGGTTATCCTCCCACGACCTGGCAGGGGGAGTGTCATTTCGTCCCGCACTCCCACACAGAGGAACTGACAGGCAGGGCTCCCCGCTGTGGGTTAGGAACACAGGGCGTGGATGGAAGTGGAGACAAAGTCGTGGGGCGACATCACGCTGGAAGTGGAAAAATTACCATGCCGCTAAAGAGGCCCTGCCTCCGAAAAAAGACTCGGTCACTTTGAATTGTGACGCATAATGTCACAATAACCGCTCTGTAAAAATAAAAGTGCTACAGTGTCCGACTCACTAGCAGGCACAGCTGGCTTCCTGCAGCAGAGATGACACAGTCGATGGCATCGAAGGGGTGGGGGGGGGGTGTTGGTTGTGCCAGCCGTGTTTGTCAGACTGGGGCATACTTCCTCCTCTCTAAACCTCCCGCATGTGCCCAAGCACTAACCCCCTCTGGGTAACAGCCAGCGAGAGCCGCCCCCCTCTCCCCGCTATTTGAAGACCTACGATGGACATCACCACGGCTCTGATTTAATGCGCCTGCTCTTTCCCTGCTCTAACGCTGAAGAGGTCTGCGCCTGTGGCTCCTTCAGAAAAGAGCAGAGTTTCACGTGTGGTCGGGGTTGGGGGTTGTACGAGAACCGAGAGGAGACGGTCGATAGACCACCCCCCTGCCGCCCCCTCTCCCCCTCAACCTAAGCCCCGTCTTCAGCTCCTCCGCCGTCGTGCTAAAGCAACGCTTTCTCCAACCTTAAAACATTAAAACAGGATTAGCTCTCTATGAAGATAAAGCACATTAAACAAAGGCCCAATCCTCCAGTGGCAAGGCCTCTTACCATTTAAAACAGGACTTTAATTAAGTTCCCTAAACCGCAGTTAACAGACATATTACAAAACTTACTCAATGTGCACCAGGGCATAGCAGTTCTCCAGCCCCAACCAATTCTCTGTGCAGTGAACAGAGCGTCTTTGGTCGCGAGGATAATCAACGCATCCTCAGAGTGGGAAACACTGGGCTCAAAGAAAAGAAACACCAGCATCCAATCCATTCCCCGGCTCTCATTAGTCACCGCTATGTAACAAGTACCTCATTTAATTATTAAATCCGAGCTCAACGGCCAAAGCCCTTCTTCAGAAGGAAGACTTAGGCCTTCAGAGTGGCTCAGTCCAAGTGCAGACCAAGCCCAATATGCTGGAGTTCACCGGTCGGAATCCAGCTCACGTCATTGGCCGATTGTCTCTACTTCTCTTAACTCCAAATATACCAGAAAAATGATTTTAGTTTTTCCAAAATTTTTAAATATATAAATAAATGGAAAAAAAAGAAGGCTGACTTCATCAGTTCCTGTGTTGAAAAGAAAAAAAACCCCCAAAATAATGAAACAATTAGGAAGCTGAAGTCAATGGGAAGAATGGGGACGAAGGTCTATGTTACTTAATAATGAATAAGGATTACAACGCACGTATTATTGTGATCACATTTCCAATAATAACATTGTGACCTTCGTTACTTCCTGTTAGTGATGTAAGAAACGCCGTATGCAGGATACGGGTCATCTGTGCAGGCATTCATGTTTTAATGGCATGTGTGCACTATTTGTTTTAGTTTTTAATGGCATATATATAAAGAGAGAGCAGCGGGTCTTCTCTCCCCGTAGGCCCGCCATTGGTGAGAAACCCGGGGACATGTTCCGGCACATTCCGCTGACCTTTAGCGCCCGGTTTATTAGGAGGATGGGTAGGGTGAAGCGGCCACCTGTCAGACAAGACTGACGAGCTGTTGCATTTGATCGGAACAAAGTGCATAAATAAATACCCAGAACACCCAGCGGAGCGTCTGTCTTGGAACAGGAGCATGCATTTTTTATACCCCTCCCTGGGTTTGACTGGCAAGTCGACATGTTCCAGTGCTCTCCACCCAAGCCCCACCCCCCACCCCCGTCTCCTGCCTTTTGAAATATCCCTGCTCTGCGTCTCCCGACTCCTGGTGTTGGACACAGCTATTGATCTGGGTCGGAGTGAACAGCACAGGTGCTCGCGAGCAGAGAACGAGAAGCAGACTGAATGTTCGGTTCAGAGTTGGTGAGAGAGGCAGAGCGCTCAAACCTCACGTCGGGGGCAAGAAAACAGGGGACACTGCGGGGTTTGTTGTCCAATGAAATAAACTTCATCCATCGATCTACAGGGAGGCCACCCAGCGTCGTTCCAGGGATCCAGCATGAATGTTATTCATCTGAAGTGCTTATTTGTAATCGCAGCAATTTGCGAAGAAAAAAAAGATTACAATAGTGATTAAACAAATTATCTGTGGTGTAGGGATTAACATGAATTCAGGGACGTTATTATGAACTGGTATTTCTTCAGGAGATGTGTAAAACAGGTCTAATTATTTTAACGCGAACATTTAGGTGGCTGACACAGGCTCTGCGCTCTCGGTAGATAAAAGCGATAATTAAAAGTGATTATAGGTGTTCTGGAAAGCGTTCAGGATACTCCCGTCTTCTCCACCACTTAACCTGACACCCGCCACTGGAAAGAGCTCCTCGCGAACACAGCCAGACAGCCAGACCGAACACAGCCCATCTTAGCCAGCCTGTGTGATGTGTGAGTGAGTGTGTGAGAGAGTGAGTGTGAATGTGAGTGAGTGAGAGTGTGAGTGAGTGAGTGTGCGTGAGTGAGTGTGATTGAGTTTGTGAGCGTTTGAGTGAGTTTGTGAGTGTGTGAGTGAGTGAGTGAATGAGACAGTGAGTGAGTGAGTGAGTGAGTGTGTGAGTTTGTGAGTGTTTCAGTGAGTTTGTGAGTGAGTGAGTGAGTGAGTGAGTAGGCAGTGAGTGAGTGAGTGAGTGAGTGTGTGAGTGAGTGAGTTTGTGAGTGTGTGAGTGAGTTTGTGAGTGTTTCAGTGAGTTTGTGAGTGAGTGAGTGAGTGAGTAGGCAGTGAGTGTTTCAGTGAGTGAGTGAGTGAGTGAATGAGTACGCAGTGAGTGAGTGAGTGTGTGAGTGAGTGAGTGAGTAGGCAGTGAGTGAGTGAGTGTGTGAGTGAGTGAGTAGGCAGTGAGTGAGTGAGTGAGTGTGTGAGTGAATGAGACAGTGAGTGAGCGAGTGAGTGAGTAGGCAGTGAGTGAGTGAGTGTGTGAGTGAGTGAGTAGGCAGTGAGTGAGTGAGTGAGTGAGTAGGCAGTGAGTGAGTGAGTGAGTGTGTGAGTGAGTGAGTGAATGAGACAGTGAGTGAGTGAGTAGGCAGTGAGTGAGTGAGTGAGTGAGTGTGTGAGTGAGTGAGTGAGTGAGTAGGCAGTGAGTGAGTGTGTGAGTGAGTGAGTGAGTAGGCAGTGAGTGAGTGAGTGAGCAGGCAGTGAGTGAGTGAGTGAGTGAGTGTGTGAGTGAGTGAGTGAGTGAGTGAGTAGGCAGTGAGTGAGTGAGTGAGTGAGTAGGCAGTGACCCCAAGGCAATGAGCATGATGGAGAGCAGAGATGCCGCTGTGGGTGGAGCTATGCGGAAAGGGGGAGGGTTCTTGGCAGGAGAGGTTACCCGGCTTTGGATGCCCCGCCAGGCCTTGCACGAGGAGCTTCCAAGAGATCGGTGCAGGATGGAACCGAAACCGGGAACTTCATTACTGACATGCCAAAAAAAAAAGCTTGCCTGGCAGTGGCGTTTAGCTTCAAAATGTCGGGATAATTACTCAGCCCCTACGACTGCCCATTAACCTGTCGGCTTTTATGAGGTGCCTGCATTTTTAGTATGTTTTTGTTGGGAGACGTTGAATGCTGAGCGCTTGCTGAGTGGGCCGGCGGAGGCGGAGGTGGGGGGGGGGGGGTTGTCAGCAAGCCCCGCTCCGGATCAATGCAGGAAAGACGCCTGACCCTGGGGACAAGCAAGCCTGCAGTCAGGGGTCCTGGGCGATCGATGAGGTGAGAGAGGACACATCTGCCACACGGAAATCGTTGAATTTTAAGCAGCGCTCAACGCGAGGACGACATCAGCTTCTCTTTTTTAAACACAAAGATGCGTTGCTAGGATGCGGCCTACCGTGCACACTCAGGTTAGTGTTATACCTCTCCTGCGTGATGGCTGGTGAAACTATTTAACTCACCAGTTAGGTTCCTAAGCGTTCCTCTTTAATCCATAGTCACACTAAAAATTCTGGACAGACACAAACAGCTGGAAAGTAGTTAAAGGCAAAGGGCATATCCGCCAATCCATTAATGCAGCACACTACAGTATAAGGGACTGACACTTCACTGTTAAGCAACAAACAGCAAATAAACCTCCCAGTGCATGTACTAAGTTAAAACAAAACAAAACACAGCAGTCCTGCATACTCACACCAGCTACAAGTGAGTCAGTCTTAGCGACCTAGTGGAAAATGAGTCCATTCCAGATTGTAGATTGCTTCTACCTGCACACAAATCCTGCAGCGCCTTAGCCAGGAAGCTGTCATGGCGGGCACCGCAATCCCATAAATCTCCCTGTCAGGGGACCGCCTGTGGCCGTGCCACCGGAACTGGAGCCGGTGCCAAGCTCGCGGGGTTCACCGCAGTTCACACAATTAACTCCGGAGAAAGGCTAGCCGCAACAGCAACAAACAAGATAGGCGCGACTTTTCGACTGGCAAAGCTAATCGCGGCGCTCGCTTTCTGGGCCCGCTCACAGCCGCTGTGAGAATCAGCGGCGACGCGCAGCGCGTACCTGACGATCTGCTGCATGAAGCGGTCGGGGTCGTTGGCGGCGAAGGGGGTGAGGGTGGTACCGGCGGGGACGCCCTCCTCGAAGCGGATGAGCTTGGGATTGGAGGGGAAGAAGGGAGGCTCGTTGACGTCCACCACGGAGATGGTGACCCCCGCAGTGGACTGCAGGGAGGACTGGATCCCTTTGTCCAGCTGGGCCTGGTTGGACACCACCACCGTCAGCATGAAGGCCCGGTTCATCTCGTAGTCCACTGGCTAGAATAAAAGGGAACGGCGTTGGTGAGGCAAGGCAGGAGAGGGAGTGGCCACGAGAGGGGCTAAACCAGGAAGTACCAGAATTAGGTACATGCGGCGTATCGCTGAGAGGGAGAGGAAGTGCTAAAGTGAAAGATCAGGCCACGGGCAGTGGGAGTGAGAGGGAAGGTATAACCTGCCAAGCAGACCGAGACAAGGAGCACCGGGGCAGCAAATCGAGAGGGAACCTACTACATTAATATGGAGCCTTCATACTGGTTCATTACATAAATTGCAACAACGACGGCCTCCTTTTCTCCCTACAGCAACCGCTCAGTTCTGATGTTTCAGAGTGGCGGCTTTGCATTAAACACGAAGCAACTTTCATGGAGTCACGGAAACCAGGAAACAGAATAACTTAAAAATAAATAGGATGAAGATGAGGCTGGAGGGGCGGGGGGGTGGAAAGAAAATAATAAATGACTGGCTGACTGTGGTGATTAAAACCAGAATCCAAAATTACTTTAATGAAGTTTAAGAGACCTTTACAGCCTTACCTTTAATCCCTCTTAAACACTGATTCGAAATGACATGCTTTAACTATTCATGACGCGTTGTCATGACGTCTGCACGTCGGAGGTAGGGAAAAGGATCGCGGTGTCACTTGGTGGTGGGGACCTTCAGAGAATCTGCCACTTGAGGATAAAGGGAAATGACAGCTTCATGGCGCTTTAATGAAGACGCTCTGATTACAAGCGCAAATAAAGGAAATATACGCTCGTGTAATGTTTCAGCGCCAGCAGTAATCAGGGTTATGATCACAGCTACGACTTGATTTTATTGGTGACAATAACAATTTTGCGCGCATCTGTGGCCGTGTCGCGTTAGCGGCTCGGTGCTGATGGCGGCAGACAGCACGGTGATATAAAAAGCCAGCGTCGGGACGGCTGAGCGGCTGACAGGGGATGGGAACTGACAGACGTGACAAAGGCGACGAGGGGTCTGAAGATAACGGCACGCGGGAACGAGAGGTGTGAAGCTGGGGGGCGGGAGGGTGCCGGCTCAGATCAACGGCCTCCTGCTTTGATTCGCCCGCACGGCAGCTTGTTATAGGGGGGGTCGGACGGAAGGGATTGGTTAAAGGCTCTTCTTCGGCTTCTCCAATTAGCAGACGTGAGCGGGATTGCTGATGGCCTTGGGGACCCCTGCTGCACCTAGCCTCCCTCCAGGGGTCTTCTCCCATTATTTCCTTATTCGACTCACCTCACCGTTTTTACTGATGGGAACTGCAAATTAAAAGAGTGCAGAGTTTGTGGGGCGTGAGGGTGGCCAACCGCATAAATATCAACTCCCACCCACGTGCAGGCGGAAAAGGAGAGGTCATCAGGGCGTGAACGCGTCATCTGAACCAGGCCACAGTTTCTTTAAATTTAATACTTCTCTCATGCCTCATCTAAAACTTTTTCTCAGCCATTCCCTGTGGTGTTTGGGGCTATTGTGACAGCATTATAAACCCTTTCTTATATAAAAAAGGTCTAATATTTTCAGTTTTGACATAAAGATATTGTTTGTTCTATCCTGTTTGGCTTCTGAAATCACAGATGGGTAGAACGAGCCCCTGCAGCAGACCACGCAATCTGCCTCTTCCTGAATGGCAAAAGTAAATGTTGGGCGATGTTCAATGCTATGCGACGCGCTTGGTTCTTTCAGTAGTTTCATACCCCGGGGGGGCGGAGCTCTTCGTGGGGCTTGGTCCTCCGGTTTACCGCATGAGAAGAACTTTCTGCCACTCTTTAAGTGCATTTTCACCACCTTTGAGGGATAAATGCTGTAGTCTACTTCTTAGGGGTTCCCCTGGGCACCGCCTTTCATTCCGGGATCATTTTATAAACCACCCCCTCAGGTTGTTTTTCAAAGTACCTGCTGTCTTCTGCATCTTCCATCATGGCGAGGCAAGAGAATTGAGGGTCTAGTCATCTAAGGTCAATAAAGAGGACCAGGAAAATAGCACTTTATTTTGGGGTGGGGGGGGGGGGGGCATGTCAGGGCTTTAGCGTATCCTCACACACTCAGTTCAAAATAACATCTGCATGGTTTAGTGAGTTCTTAATTTGGACTCAGGACTGAAAGATGGAGAGATGCTCGGCAAGGACGCATGTTATCCAGGCATCACAAGTAGAACCCAGACTCCATCTGTTGAATCCAGACAAACGGCCCCAGGTGTAGCTTTACCATGAAACATTTTGCCCTAGGGATGTCATAAACTATAAATACCACGAATGCTCCGGGTTGTCACTGCATCAGATCATCTTCAGGAGAAAGAAGCCCTCCTTATAATACTGCCCTGAAGCAGCGTTCAGGAGAGTAATGTAGTCGCTTAGTTCAATATGAACTTTTGAAAAGGGCAAGATATGTTTTCAGAAAAAAAAATCCAAATCTATTAGGGATCTAAATAATGGGTTCATGACTATGCAACCAAGTGGAATTGCCAATCTCAAAATCCACTTTAGTTTATTTACTTGTTAATTTTTTTTTTTTTTTACAAGTAAGAAGGACAACCCTTATACGGCTGTGGGAGTTTTCTGAGGCGGCGGTCTTACCTTCACCACGGTAACCATGCCGTCGTTGGTGACCGGGTCAGTGCGGATGGTGAAGTGGCCGGAGGGGTCCCCACTGACGATCCTGTAGACTGCGTTCCAGTTGGGGGTGTGGGGCTGATCCCGGTCGAGCACGGTCAGGTTGGCCACCACGACGTTGACCCTGTTCTCCGGGACCTCGCCGGAAAACTGTGTCCATCATGCAGACAGAGCGGGAGGAGAAGCTTTAGGAGTAGTTTTACACACCACAAAGCCAAGCCACTGAAGCACATTGTAATTGGCTCTGTCGTCCACAACACTGAACCCATCCACTGCCAAGAACCCGTGGTTCTCGACGTCCCATGACATGGACTGGTGAAAACCTAGTGAATTTTATATTAAATTGTTTGCTTAGCTGAACCTTTCATCAAGAGACACTGGAGCCAACATGACCTACGATTTTACCCATTTTCACAGCCTGGTCCGCATTGACACTCAAGGTAGCAGAATGGTGTAAAAACAGCTCCCCTCTTGAAATCTGAACCAACAACCTTCTGTTCACGGGTCCGGATCTCTATACGCCGCACAGGCTACTGGGCCAAATTTGACTTGTTTGACTCATTTCCACAGAGCCTGACTTCATACTGACTGGCTGCCTCTCACAGGAACCCGGAAACAGCTACCACACCTCATCTCGTCACCTGACAGTGAGCCCCGCTACTTTTGCCATGCTAAAACCATTTAGTATAACTGCTGTTCACAATAATAGCTTAATTATCTTGCTGGAATTGAATATAAACTCCCCTGCAGCGACATGACGGATGGAAGCAGTAAACAAATTAAGTATGTAGATTCTCTTCTGAGTGTAAACATATATATGTATTCGCAGTTGTCTTCCTTCCTTGTTTCAAGCATTAAAAAGAGACTATTCTTCAGAAACGCTGAAGAGGGTTGAAAGGGAGATATGCTTTCAAGGCTTAAACAGCTGTATGGGGCTGCTGAAGTGGTTTTAAGATTGTCCTTTCCCTTGCAAAACACATGTGCTCGGTCCCGATAAGCGAGAGGCGACAATAAAGAGCGCCCGTGTCCGTCAGTGAGGATGAAGGGTTTCGGCAGCACACAGGAGTGGTGAGACCGTGTCCCCCTCCCACCCCTGCCCTAATCACAGAGTGCCGAGGGACCAGGCGTGAACGACCAGCTGATCCGCTTGTCTTGGGTTCTTAAAAAGCGTTTTCGCCGGGGACACGGTCTGAAAATTAAACATCAGAGGCGGCGAAAAGGAAAAAAAAAAAAAGGCAAAGAGAGAGAGAAATGAATAAATAACGAATCTGCATTTGTACAAAATGTCAAATTAAGAAACGGCGCCCTAAGAGTGAAATCCGGCCCGGGGTGGGCCAGTTGAAATTGCTAATTGGATTTAGAGACGGCAGGGGTAAGCTCCACAGAGTGGATTCCATTGAAGTGGCTACAGCGCGGGTTTGAAAGACTGCTGCTCCTTAACTTGGGGATATTGAGAATGCATTTAGCTTCCTCATTAGGTGAAACTGCGTGTTCAGTCACTAAAGGAACAGAATGACATTGAGTCAGTATTTAGATAAGAGAGTGTTCATCTCTGTTGTTCAGTTCAAGGGTCATGGCCGCCCAGCAGCAACTAAGTGTATGAGTTAGCAGGCTATGTCACAGAAAATGGACACAATCAGACTCATTAATACGCATGTAAGCGAGAGGAAGAGAGCGAGAGAGAGAGAGAGAGAGAGAAGAAGGAGTGAGAGACAGACAGGGAATGGGGACGTCGCTTTGACGCGTAAAGACGATGCCGCACGTCTCCAAGGTCTCACTCCACATTTAGCTCTTCAATCAAACAGACAATTCCTCACCAAAGGAACAACGCATCAACGCTTCGGGAACACCTCAACTGTGGTGGGAACCCCCCCCCAAAAAAAGACTCTTGAGGCACATCAACCTATCAAACGATTTTGCATTGCGTTCATCCATTCTTCCCCCTGCTCTCGTCCACGTGTACGGACGCTCATCGACCCTTATGTCCCGCGTATAAGGGAGCCATGCCGGAGAGATTAAGCCACCTGAAGCCAATATCTGGAGCCAATTTGTGTTTAAATGAACTGCGCAAATGGATTTCGTTAAAGTCTTTTGTTTTGTCTAGTTTCGTCTACCATTCAGTCACATGCCTAGACTGTTCTTTTCCGGTCAGTTTTAAAGAGTGTGAGTCATTGTGATTTTATATATAAACTATCTAACCGATAACAGTGTGGTTTCTAAAAAGTGGGGCAATGCACCTAACAAAAAGGTCTCTATCTTTGACAGGGACCTAAAGAGATCTGTGAACAGAATAGCGTGTATAAATGAAATAATTTTAAATAGAAAAAAAAGTTTCTGACATCTGCGGTTAGCTTCTAGGCTGGCGCCCGTAATGAGTTTTCACAGGTTGAACATGTGACTTCCATTTATTATGCACATCAGCCCTGAGGTGCTACCCCATCAGTGGAGAAATTACATTGACGGATTCTGCAGGAAAAATGCATTTCCTTGATATTGCGTGCTTCTGTGATCGTTCTTTGAAACAAAGGAAATTAGATCTTTTCCAATAACATCTATTTTTCCTGGGTATGACACACATCCGGAAGCCATGACAAAATGTCCAGATATGAACCCCTCCTACCAGTGTACTTACACATATGTGGTGCCTGAAGGGGGAATGGCTAGTAAAGTATAGAACTGAACCAATGAATGAATGAATGAATGAATGAATGAATGAATGAATGAATGAGGGCCAGAACAAACTACCTGACGCATCCTCTCTTTGAACGGCAGTCAGCGGACACAATGGAAGGTTGGCTTTTCGACTGATTTGTGTCATCAGGACCGTGGTCCATTGAGCGGCGCAGCGGTCATCAATAATGCGGGGGGGGGGGGCAGAGGGTTGAGTCTGAACACAATCCGTCCCAAGGACTGTCATCGTCAATCAGAGCGGGCTGGCAGGCAGTCCCGCATCCCTCACCGTCACCCTCCACAGACAGATAAATAAATAAATCAACTTCTAAACTTTCCCATTAATCGTTAGGCAGAGGACTTTTTTTTCATTCATTTATTTATTTATTTGCCTGGGAGCGACGGACACTGGCCTTTTCCTATTTCTTCCAGCTGTCAATCGGCTCTTGTCACTTTTTTGGCAGAACGAAAGAGAAGACGGCGGTGCGATTCTCTGCTGGGCATTGTTTTTGAGTGTCGCAAAAACCTACCCCAGCCGAATGACGAACGGGGGAACGGGGGGTCAGAGAGAACAAAGTCAAGCATTAACTTAAGCAGAGGAGTGCTGAATTCACGTAGGATACCAATTATGCTAACAACAGCCGCGTGTACAGAGGCATAAACTAATAGGTTCTCTCTGTGCTGTTCTTTGCGTCGGTTTCTCACTTGAATCCGGACTTTGTTACAAAAATTTAAACAAAGCGCTTTGAGATCTGAAATTGCACCCTGCTGACTTCCTGTCTCACAGATATAATTCATACTTACCGAAAGCTCAGGCCAGACTTTCCTGCCTCTGGCGGCAACGTTTAAGCGCAGTGGCACAATTTTCCCTTGGAGTCGGATTTTGTGTTAACATTTAAATCAGCGGCGGAAATGTGTCACCTTAACCTTTAGGCCAGCTTGACTCGCACTGCTAGCGAGTGGGAGTAGCTGCTGGATCCGTGGCTGACAGGCTGAGCAAACACATAACCGCCCTTTTCTAATTCTCTCTCGGTTCTCCGACCTCTGACATGTGCCGCGGCATCGCGGTGGATCTGTGGATCCCGCATCACCTCTGACTGTGTGCCAGCAGATGGCGTGGCGGCTAAGCCGCTGAATTTGAGAGCAGCCTCAGGTCCCCGAGGGAAGAGTTTCCTCAGCAAAGACCATTATAAATGGACAAAGTGTAAAGTGTGTGCACTGCGAAACGCCACTCTGGATAAGAGTGCTTGTTAAGCGAATATTACATTACGCAATGTGATGATCTGTAGGCTGTCGGCACCTGGCCCTAACATTTTCATCATGTTGGTGCAATGTTACAGCAATGTTACGACCGTCAGTGAGCTGGGCACCTCGTCTGGACCAGTCTGGACGAATCCCGCTGCCCCACACCGGGAGAATGACCAATTTCCCCCAACCCAGTGGTCTTTGGGTAACCCTGGGGAGGGCGAGGAGGTTCAGCAGCAATTGGAGGACAACCAGACCCCTCTCTTCCACGCTGTCAACCTACAGACGCCCGGGAAGCCAACCACAACACTCATGCCTAGGGCCGTCATAACATCAGGACCAGTCATAACTGGGACCTGTCATCGCCATGATGGAGAGGAACTGAACTGGACTGGACCAGCACCTGGAGAAGCACCTGGAGAAGCCTCCTCCTCAAGCCAAATGACCCTGAATATTCTTCGCAAAAGTTTTCTGCCTTCTTTGTGCTGTGCGCACCATGTGCAGAATCCATCCGGGTAAAACCAAACCAAGTGGCTATCTTTACTTTAAAGTCAGAATCACGTTACTTTAACTGAGATCATTGCCTATCTGGCTCAACCAATCAAATGGCATGGTGTAATTACATTTTCTTTTCATTATAACATTTTTATTGAATTAAAATGGTATTAATTCTACCATTTAATTTAATGTAATTTTACATACTTACCCCTTTTTTAGTATCTACTTAAATCGTTTCAGAATTATTTTGGCATTATGTAACATTTTTAAAAATTCTAATGGGAATGAGAGTTTTAGTAACATTGTTTGCTGGCTTTAATATCTGTGTATACGCACTATTTGTCATTGTCTTCACTCTAATTTTCTCCTACCTGTTCTCAGCTTGGTATCCCTCTGATATCAGCATTTTTGTTTGATATTATGTAGTGACCTTTAATTTTTGCTATATTACAGAAATATTTTCTCGGGATTTTGCTTAGTAACCTGTTGATTTGTAATTTTTCCAATTCCTCCCGGCATGTCATTAGAAATCCACACAGGGAGGTGTCACCTGTCTCCTTTAGGCTCTGAGGGGGGCAACCGCCGCCCGCTGCCAGTCTACAGACGCCCGGGGGCCCCGGAACCCAAGATGCCGATTAAAAATACGCAGAGAGAAGCCCTGTTAATACCGTCTCCTTGCCAATTGTGCGACATCAGCTGGATTCGAACCAGGTCACGGGGTTCAGTCTGTGCTTAGGCAAGCGCCTTCACTGGCTGAGGCTTCGATACAAAATTACCATTGAAGTAATTTAGGGATTTTTGAGATAGGACTGTGTGATTAACCTTACGTCTGTATTCACTCTTGCGCTTGCATTTAGTTTGGTTAGCATGTTAGCGTGGCTCAGAACAGTTCCCCTGTGCTTCGCTACAGCGGTTCTGTGATCTGCCCTTCTTCCATAAAAAGGACCAACTACCGCCTTTATGCTGGTGCCACAGGCACACTGCGGTTCTGGTGCCACAGGCACACTGCGGTTCTGGTGCCACTGATGAGAGAGGTGAGAGAGAGAAAAGGAGGGAAGACAAGGCGGGAGCGGCAGCCGACGGAACGACGGTTTTGTCCCCTGCCCTCACGTCTCCTGGGGTGGCCCACGCACGTTATCCCCACACCCGACAAAATGTGCAAATGTGTTTTTGTCCGGATTGTGTAAATCCGTCACGTGCCTTCCTGATAGCAGCCTCTGGGTTGTGTTTCCATAAACAACATTTCCATTCCTCCAGGATTGGGGCTACCCGCTTCTGAAAGCTGAGCAAAAACGACTGACTCGGAACGCACCTAGGAAACTCCAACGTTCCAGCACACTCCAGCGCTCACTTCCGCTCCTCGTCCCCGGGACCTGAGCTGCGCGTCAGGCCGGCTTAAAATAAAATCAAATAAATCACTGCAGGGCTCGATGAAATATTCATCGCAAATTTTGCAAAGGAAATCCACATAACTATATTTGAAGAATCCATTTTCTAGGTTTACTGCACACAAATGCATTTGCATAACGATCTTGGTTATGAAATAATCGCTTTCTGTTGCCTACCACCGAACAGCGTGATTTATTAATAGAACGTGCAGGGATGGTGTCATTCATCATGTTAACATGAAGGACTTTCCACAAAGGGGGCCCGCTGTGCTATTATTAGTGGTTATTACTAAGCTGTGGGGCCTGTACATTACATATGTACATTTCGGGAGTCCCAACAAGGGACACAATGAGTGCCAGGCCATTGTTTGAGTTTCTTTGGATTTTCATCAAGGAAAGAAAATTTAATCGTAATAAAATCAACAACACTCAGCAAGGAGAAGTGAAGTTATTACTCCATTCCGAGTAGCTCGGGGTTCACGGGCTTGGCAAAACAAACTATAAATTATTCACATATCTGACATATTGAGCAATCATAATGCTGGACCGGTGAGGGCCAGGCAGGCCATTGGTGGGCGGATCCCAGCTGACCAGATCATTTGTGGGTGGGTCATAGCTAGGTGGATCATTGGTGGGCGGATCCCAGCTGACCAGATCATTGGTGGGCGGGTCATAGCTAGGTGGATCATTGTTGGGTGGGTCATAGCTGGGCAGACCATTGGCGGGCGGGTCACAGCTGACCAGATCATTGGCGGGTGGGTCATAGCTAGGTGGATCATTGGTGGGCAGATCACAGCTGACCAGATCATTGGTGGGTAGATCACAGCTGACCAGATCATTGGTGGGCGTGGTCACAGCTGGGTGGACCATTGGCAGGCATATCAAAGCTGGATGGATTATGGGTTGGTCACGGCTGGGCAAATTAATCAAGAAGCCCCTGGCAGGCTGTTTACTGCGCCTTCCCTCGGTGAGTAATACCTCGGGGGTTACACAGGCCTTCCCGAGCATGCTCCAAATTTACTCTTCACCGCTGGAGAAGTGTGGGGGAAAAAATTCCCTTTGACAAAATGCTCCCCTTCTAATGTTTCTCAAGCTCGCCTCATCCTGCCCCTGACAGCAATTAGTCTGGACTGCCTGACATAATTCATTCTTATGGAGTGGCTAACTGCATAATGGTGCTTCAGTGAGGTGTGAAGGATGGATTGCTGGGATATACATAAGGCTCTTCCACCCTCGGGTGAAAACACATTCGACAGGAAGACCTTTCCCAGCTGCCGGTGTCTCCTTGCAAGCCAATGAGGACATAAGTACAAAGGCAGGAATATTCACAGGTTATCTCCCTATTTATCCCCTGTCCCCAGCACAGGCTCGCCTGTTCATTTTCAGTCACTGTAGATGTCTGTTGTTTTGTGCCTTACTTGTAAAATGTTTTATATGGTTTCTGCGAGGGAGGTTTCATAGGGTTCAGCAAGGGTTTTGTTGCTGAACGGTGGTCTTCATTGCCTAACACATTACAGGCTGTGCATAATAGCTAATTGTCTCTATTACTCTCATTTGAAAACTCATCATCACCTCTATTACCATTCTCAGTGGAGGAATCTGGCTGGAATATGATGCTGGTGCGTGCACATTGACATAATGGATTTAACTTAAGTGTGGGATCCGGATAGCCTCATTCCCCTGTAGACAGACGCACAGTCACACAGACACAACAGACATACACATACAGACACACACACACACACACACAGTCACAACAGACACACACACACACACACACACACAGACATTCAGTCACACACACGCACGCGCACACACACACACACACACACACACACACACACACACACATTAATACCCATGCACCAAGGCAAATTAAACTTTCAGGAAATCTCTTCATTTGTCATTCCCTGAAGCTATGTCAGCAAGAGGAGGTTTAGGAGAAAAAGTACATTTAACAAAGTGTTTAACATCAGTTTCCTCAGATCTTTCATATACAGATTTGAATTGCAGAACCACTGACTGGTTTAGTTTTTTAGGGAGCAAAGCTAACCAGCTGATACTGAATGATTGACACAGCTTCGGGGTGGGAGAATTCAGCTACTGGTGTCAATCAGACCTCAGAAGCTACATCTTTAAGACTTGGTTCACACCCAGAGACTCAGCCCAACTCTTTAGCAGGCTGCTGATGAAGAATTTGCAGATATACCCAAAAGAACAATGGTGTGAAAATCAGCGCTCGCTTGTTCTGGGACAAAAGGCCGAACTCTGGAAAACAGTTTAAGAGGGAGTGAAGCCAGATTAAAAGGACAAGAGACGGGGGAAGGGAGAGAGAGGGAAATGGACGAGTACCAACGGGTGGGTCATCACAGTCAAAAAGAAGAAACAAGAGCCACATAATTAACTCCTCGCTATCTTGTACTTCAAGACTGATAGCATCGCATTAGCAAGCGGGAGGTCAACGCTCACTCGGAACAAGGTTGCCTGAGCTCCAGAGCTGTAATGAGAACTAAAGTAGCCGGCAGGTTGCAAATGACATCGCCGCCTCTTCAGATAGCCTCCAACACCCACCCACACACACACACACACACACACACACACACACACACACACACACACACACACACACACACACACACAC
>JAOVYW010000084.1:1953699-1973144 GCA_025775045.1 Hiodon tergisus | reverse complement strand
AGACACAGAGACACTGAGAGGGAAACACCTTCCCCAGGCTTCAGTTACTCTGCTGAACTCTCAGCCTCACATGGCTGAAAGCTTTTTCATTTAAAAGGCAGATTCCTTTTCACCTAAGTACATGTTCTCCCTGTATACACCTGTGAAGCCATTCTCTACTCTGATGCATTATGGCCTTGCCCACTCTCCCATGATTTCTTCAATGGCATCTCTTGCGAAAAAATAAATCAGCCTCCAATCACAAGAATGGTTTTCATGAGTGCATCGGAACTCTAGTGGCAGGCTGCAGCTTTGGTTACGCTAGACAGCTGTAGAGCACGTCGATCTTACGCGCTCCCTGCAGCTGTAACCTCGCTGAGGAAATAAAGAGGAATTATTTCAGTTCACTCCTTCACAACCGATGTGCATCCTCTCCTATTTTTTCCTTCACCAAAAAAAAAAGAGGCACCGGTAGGTCTCCCAAAGGTTAATTTGACTTTACTTTTTCCTCCACATTGTTTGATCTTGCGGTGCACCCAATATCTGCACGCCGCGATTGCGAGGAGCGTTCCTGACTGGTGCCAGGGAAGTTATCATTCCTGCTGTTGGATCTGGTAATTCAATGACATTAGAAGTCAAAGATTACTGCTGTGTTTAAAGAAGAGAAAATGTAATTCTATGTTGGAATTAAAGTTATTATCTTCAAAAGGATGAAAAAGCAGTCACCACTGACTCGCCGCGCGTCAAGCCAGGCATCTGATTAAGATAAACGGGGAACGCTGGGATATCTGGAGGTGTCAGATTGGAAAGCCTGCCGCCTGCTTTTTATTTAAGAGGCTGTGCGCACCTTACTACTGTCTTAATACAACTGGTTTCAAATATACGACTTCAAGGAAATGTGAAATACCAAATAAATAGACCCAACACGAATCCTGAAAAGCTTGAAAGTCTCGTTTGAAAATCCAGTCCAACTGAAATAACTATTTCTGGATTAATCCAACAGTCAGGGTCCTTGAACCGGAATAGATAATTAATTACAGCTGATTAGAATTACTATATCTGATTGACATCATTCTATACTACGGGTTTATGGACTATATTGACATGATTCGGCAGACTTGGAGAGCTCTGATCTAAATTCGTGGCGCAGTTCGAGCACTTCTGCGCGGCTCCGTGAGAAATTAGCCGGCGCTCTCGCAGTCAGTCAGTTTGTCTTCACACACAGACGCCCTGCATCCCCTTCCTTAATTATACGCGTGAGGATTGGTTTCCATGCAAGCTCCAGCGAACAAACAAACAAACAAACAAAAAAAAAAGAAAATCTATCTGTTTTCCCAGCTGCTCGACTTCAGCCCCGGCGAACCCCATGGAGACAGAGGCAGGTTTTGAGAAGTCTGATCAGCGCGCAGAGCGTGCGGACCACAAAATGACTGGCCTTGGCAGGGATGGCCGCCCGCGTCTTGGGCGAAGGCACGCCGCTCCTCTCCGCCCCGCTCACTCTGCTGCGAAACCTGGCTTGCTTCGCCACTCTCACAGCACGCTGACTAGCTCCAATCAGGATGACAGGGCCCCTGTTGCTGCAAGTGAAGTTATTGAACGGGTTTGGATGGTTTGAGCGCACTCTGGCCTCTCTAACGCGCCAGTTCGATAGGGCAGTTCCTAGCAACTCGGCCTCGGTCTATGATAAAACAAGTGTTTTACATCACCTGGACATAGGCACAACCTGCAGTTTTCACCATGAGCATGTCATTCAGAATGATTGGCATCCTCATCTGGAATAAAGATGAATACGGGAGAAATTAACTGACACTAACGAGAGGAAGACTTAAAAGACGAGGGAAGAGTGTTGGGTCACGATTTTGGGGTGGTGGCAAGACCCTTAGCAAGGCCAACAGGGCTGCTACGCTGGGTCCGATTCCTGACCGTTGCCTTCTCTGAGACCAGCATTGCGTTCCCGGGGGGTTTCCTAGACTTTTTCTAGCACCTTAACTGAATGTCACATGACCAAGCTTCGCTGGCTGACAACGACAGCTAAAAGTTAACCACCTGAGAAGCTACCACAATTTGGGTAACATCGTATGAGCATGACGAGGTAATGGGCATGGAAACATTGTGTGAATTAGTACCCCTGACAAAACAAGCAGGAATGATAAGCTTGCACAAGTGACTGTAAATTGATGCCACAGAAGCAGATGTTGAGACACATTTAAGATGGCATTGAGGTGCAATGGTATCTGGGAAATGCATCTCTGTATCTTCTTTTGTCTCTTCCATTTTTTGTCCTTTTTTTCCATGTGGCTTTCCGTGAGATAGCACCCGAGAGTTTAAGTGCAACTGAAAGCGAGGGGATTGCTCTTTGGGCTGCCAACACTAGTGACCGATTTAGTTCATCACAGCAACCTATGAGTGTTGCAAACTATGTATCGCAAAAAAGAAAAGAGACAGATTAGAGAGTAGGAAAGTAAAGTGATAAATAATCGATCCACAATAAGCGGGCTGTCCTTCCTTCGATTGCTATTCTGTCCCACTCGTTGTTCTCAGCGGATGTCGAGAAATTTTAAACAACATCACGCCTAACGCATACGTACTATTTTATAAATAAAGTTTTCACCCCGATAACCTGATGCATCTCAAAAAGGGAAGCGAACCAGCTTCTGTTCGATGAAGTCTCTAAGAGAGTTGAAGGAAAGTTGAATAGAGTTTCTAAATCCCTAACTCGCACATTTAAACAACCCAGCTCTTTTTACTTTTGCTCCAAAGGAAAATGGAGAGAGGGAAGGAGAGAACAAGACAAGGCTGATAACTCTGCTCCACTCTGGCCAGCGGACCTCTCTCTGAGGCCTTCCTCCTTAGCGGTGCACTGTGGGACTGCCTCACCAGCTGTACACATAGATCGGAGGCTGACCTTGGTACAGGCCCCGCTCTGAAAACCGGAGAGTGACGGTGGGATCCGCATTCTAAAAAAACACACACAAAAAAGCGTAATCCCAAGTATTATAATTGAGAAGAAGCACCATTGGTTGCCACCGATCCAATCTCCTTTGAACTACCAAGTCACCAACTGAGCCACTTGAGAAGACCCTCATTTTTTAAGAGAGTGATTCAAAGAGTGCATGGGAGAATTAAATATCCTGTTTTCACTTTTCCTGTACATAAATTTGTTATTGGGAAGAAATTTGCTCCCATTCTGTTCTTAACATCAACCTTAACAACAGGTAGTGACATCCAAGTCCAATTCACATTCTTCAACGTTTCAAACACAATTATCAGTTAATGGGCTTTTTTATCTTTTTATTTTACCAAGTCATTTTATTTTACCTTGTCATATCAGGCCCTTCACCGCCATATATTTTTAGTCCCTCATCTCTCCCTACACATGCGCCCACATTCGTGATCCTCTTCAGGTGACCAGCTGTCCAATCCCCCTCACCAGAGGTCCAGCAAGGAGATTCTGGGCCTCCCCCCAAATGGTGTAATGAGTCAGTGTTCCTACTCTTGAAGACCCAGTTCTTCAGACATTGTCTGTCTCCACCAGGCACAAAAAATCTATAGCTACCAGTGTTGCAGGGAATGGAACTCGTTTTAATGCTACTGTGTAACGGCCAGCTGTATGTCTGCATATTGTTGTACTTTTGAATACTGCTATAATAGCTTTTTTTGATTAAATGTAAGCATTAAAACATCTTGGTGACGTTGGATCCGTGGCGATAACTTGGTGTTCTTGGTTTATTGGTGGACTTTAACTCTGCTATAACGGTACTGATGGTAGTACATATATATTGTTTGCAGTGTCTTCCTCTAGCCTACAAACTATAATTGCGATGTGCCCAGGATGCTCAACAGTGTGTTCAAAGGGGTTCGGATCTGTTTATTTGAAAAGAATGTGATTTTTGCCAAATGTGTGAAGCCAACAGCTGGAAGAATAGAATTTAATTATGCAAAATTCTGTTTGCTTTCGTTGGGGGAACATTTGTCCACAATTGTATGCGCTGTCACGTTATTATCCTAGAAATGGCAAAAGTAGAATGGCGGGTAAACAGAATAAGGAAATGAGGGAAATGATTGAGAACGCTACATTTCAGGTGGGGTTGGCATCAAAAAATGGAAATGTACAACAATAGCGCGCTCCTGTTGACAAAAAAACAAAACAAAAAACACTCAATAAGTCGAACAACGTATATAATACTCCCAACAATCAAGAAAACGTATAACACACCCTCAACAAGTCTATCATTTCTAAACACCAGAGGATTCTGGTGTCTCACTGTTTATGTTAATAAAGCAGGAGAGCGCCATTAGCAGTTTTCTCTCTATAAAGTATGGCCTCTATACACAGGTGAATAATGCAACCATCGGATGTGTCAAGGACTGCATTGTTATAACAGTTATAACAATGCTCTTTTTGCTTCGGCTCCCATGGCAACCGCTGTAAAGAACTGGCTGCATTTACAAAACCCAGACGTTTTTCTTCTCCTTTTCTTCGACCTAGCTACAAAACCCACAAAACCTTGCCCTATCCCAAATCTTTCGCATTCTGCTATGCAGATATTTGTTGTTGACCCAGTACTTAAGGAACCGACCAGGTGGATCTTATGAGAACCGCGAAAGGCCTAGGCGCATTATGAGAGCAAAAAAGACAAATCAAAGCAAGAGAATATTTTTCTTTTTGCAAAGCGTGAGGTTAAGTACCACTTAAGTAGCTCACTAACCTTGCTATTTTACTATGTATTCAATGTGAATAACTACGTTCACCTGTTCCACACTGAAAATATGATAATGTTTTATAGCTACTCGAATAACAGATTTTTTTTTAAATCCTCATATTGACAATCCCTGTATAAATCCCCACATCTCTATAAATCAACTGTAATGTGTTCAGTGTGAAGATTAGCCGGACAGTGACTGTATGATTGAGTAGCTAACGCGTAAAACAGTTTGGAGTCAATCCGAGAATTGACAGAGCAACACTTATCGATTAACTTCATTCCAATAGCTGCGAGTTTTTATTTTTACGAGCCAATCTCCCGGTAAATTCGAGTAAAAGTCGGTACATCAAACAGCACTGCTGTTGAGCGTCATTCCCTTGTATCCAGCCAAAAACATGTCAGCAGTAAAGGTCCTACAGTCTCATTATCCTCATCAACTCTGCTCCTGCACTCGGTGCTTTGTTTACTTAAATGGTAATGGTTTACGAGGTTACTTTTGTCCGGAAGCTAAAAGCTACGCAGTGACATTATTTTCTTCCGCTGAATGCTTTTATTCTTTGAAATTCAATATTTTACACTAAATTAGCAACTTAACCATGAAATTACATTCTTCCTTCTGCCAAACGCTTTCCCCAACTTATGTTTTGTACCTTTTGTTAAGCAGTCACTAATAGGGAACAGTTGGAAAAGTTTACGCAATGAGACGTGTCATCTAAATAATCCCAGCATTTCTGCTACAACTAATCCTGGAATTCATTTGACCACAACATTCAATTTAAGACCAAAGTGATTTCACAAGGTGTGAAAGTACTTATACTAAATTGAATGGTGTGGTAAGGATCTTTTGCTCGCATATAATATTTTGTTTATGAATTTCAAAATGAAATGTCTGCTTTTTCTCTCTTTATTCAAGTTGACTATGCTATCTAGCTTTAGTAATGAACAATCTTCAAAGCTCTGAACAATAATCTTTGTTATATATATGACCACTATAATCAATGGTAAATGATTGACCACCTTTTAATGTCATTTTCTTGCTAGACTTTTACATCGATCAGTTCCAAATCAATATCCCATTTAGTGAACCTGCCATTCTGTCATTTATGTAAAAAATATATAAAATCCAAAAATAGCAATTGATAAATGAGAAGAATTTTTCACTTTGGTGAAAACACAAGGCCAGGCTTCCGTTTGTCAGGCCTACACATAACCAGACCTACGTTTGTCAAAAGAAATCATTATGAAAGCAGGCAGCCCTAATGAATCTTCACATCAAAACAAAAATATAAAGCATAAATATATATTGCTCTAGATGAAACATCTATTTATCAACATGATTTTAATGTTCAGATACTAAGTGGCGATTATGTAATGGAGTCTTGAACTCTCTCATTAGCCTCACATGCTCTCCAGCAGCAACACTTACATGGTAGGAGGACCTCTCCTCTCTGTCCAGAGGCTTGGTGACGAACATCTTCCCGGCCACCGGATCGATGCTGAAGACTTCATTGGGGGGCTGGTCAGCGCCCACGCCTGTGATGCTGTAGCGGATCTGGATTTCCCGGTCCTGATCGGACCGGATCTGAAAAAGCAGGAAAGAAACCTGAAGGTCAACATCTCTTTGGATGATCTGAGGAGTTGGGTGGTTTCGATCACTCAAAGCTTCGAATGAAGTAACCCTTCTCTTCTGATTCACTTCTAGCTCTCAACATTGTTTGGTCGAGACACATTCCAGACACATCAGGTAAGATATCTCAGTGGAGGTCTTTGAATGATATGGAAATCTGAGTCGCAGAGCACTCAAAGCAAAAAAAAAAAACGTGCAACTGCAGCGTTGACAAAGGTTCACTGCGGATGAATAAATCAGGTGTCCAAGAAAACAGGTGTAGACCAGCTGCGTCTGATAAGCAGAGGCATGTCACACAGAGCCCTACTGTGAATTTCCCTGCAGAAATAGAACCTTCTGCGTTTATGGCTCTGGGTCCAAACAACTTGTGCAGTCTAGCCAAAGCTGTAATATGATTATATTAAATTAAATCTTATGTTAAATGCTGCTGCTGTCCCGGTGCTGCTAGGCTGTGACAGGTGTTATTGCATCAAGGCCTTCCCTTGCGTGGTCCTCATTCAGACATTTTCCATGGTACAGCTTCGAACAGATCGCTTGTCCCACATTACTCTTACTCTTACTCCCCATGTATCCTTTTGGGGCTCGGCATGCTGATCTGATGAGTGAGATGTCAGGACGTGACTCGGAGTGGACCTAGCCCCGTCGCAAATACACAAGCGCGTACCCTGCTGGACCATGCTCCTAGGCGTTCCGGATTCCGTGGAGTTTGGGAGCCGGCACGGGAAATTAGGTCTTTGTCACACCAAGGAGAGATTGTTTTAGGGCAAAGCCGCCTCGTTATTTACAACAGTTACGCCCCAATCAGCGGCCACTGGAGCCTGAAACTCATCTAACTGAATTAGCATGTATAAGCGGACAGATAAATCAAGGGGTAAGACTTGTTTTTCTCGGGACAGTGCGATGCCTGGCAGGAGGAGAGAGCGCGTCGGCTCACATTGCCAGACAAAGGGACACAGAGGAGGCGTTATGTCACCTCAAGGCTACTGGTAAGAGGATAGTTATGACTGTTCACATTAAAGCCCGTTCAGTGCAGTGGGTCATGACAAACTTAGCCAGCACATTCCTTTTCCCCCGGCAGGTTCAAACTGACCTGTTATCGTTGCTATAGGTACACGGGTCAATGAGGAGCCCCTGCTGGGACTGACTTGTAATACTGACAACGCAGTGGTTTAAACTGCGCATACACGGTTATCAGTTACATGCTACTAAACTAGAAAACGGGCCATTTAGCACACGTGTAAAAATCCCGGCAAATGCAAACACATCCATCATCTTATTCAACAGCCAAAGATGCCCTTGGACTTCATTTCATTAAAGTGATTCACGTTAAAATATATCACAGTAGATGGTGGTGGGACTCTTCAAACATGGAATTCAATACTTTTTCTCTCGAGGAAAGAAAAGGAGGTGTCAACCTTCTTACCGGCACCATTTTTCTTTTTTGACAGACCGCGTCTGAGGAGAAACGCGCATATAGCCGGAATGCGTTCTGCTTCAAACAATGCACAGCACAATCCATTAGATTAGCCTCACAAATGAATGACAGCGGATATATAAAGAGTCAAAACATAGTGACTATTCTGGACTTAGCATAACCATGATTGGTATAAGAATAGAACTGTAGGAGCAAAACAAAAACAAAAAATAAGACTTAATCTCTTTAGTAGCTCTACATATCTTTACTCGAGTGTACAAACACAAAGCAAAATCCCGGCCACCCAGAAGGCCTGGGGGCTTTGTGGAAATCAGCGTGATTTTCACCTGACCCACCAATGTGACCCACGCCCACTCAGCCAGCTCCAAGCCACCCTAGACTCTTATCTGACCTAATCGCAAATAATTGATAGCCTTCCATTAAGAAGGTACAGGGAGTTCAGCGTGGGACCAGTGTGCCCATATTTCCGGCAGCGTTTTAATAAGAGGAACGGGGGTGGTGGTGGGGGGGGGGGCGACCAAATGTATCGAGCTGCTATTTTTCTTCCTTGCCTTCTCCAAAGCTAATAAAGAGCAATTTGTTGCATTAAGTGCACTGAAAGGTCTGTGATTTGGATTTGAGTGCTGTGTAATTGGGTCTCATTTGAAGGAATCTTTCAATTTGGCCTCAAATGGGTTCCAGCAAGGCCTTTATTCTCAAGATCTTGCACCATTAGTAAGAAGACACACTGTTGCTATTTTAATGCAGCTCAGTCCCAGTTTTTTGGCGAGATATATAGCAACCAGTCAAAAAATTTTTTGCTTTAGTTGTCTGGAACTTTCAATCCGTATGCCATCAAATTGGTTCCTTGCTTGACAGAAAATAGTCCGTCTCTAGCAAACGAGACAAAATAAAAGGAACAAATAAAACGGACAAAGTGACCAGATGCATTGGACACTTCTCAGCCAAAATGTCTCTAATATAAGTGTAAAAATGCATCATATTTTTATGGCTGTCTCAAGATTTGAGTGGAGAATTCTGCTGTGAAGAAGATAAATAAACAGCTTCAATCCTCCCAGCTTTTCGCTCTGTGCTGTATGCGCGTCAAGAATGCATATATTATGCACGTACCCAGATCAGTATTTTTAAAGGCTATGATGGCAGTCGTGTGAAATAATCATCAAGGCCACAACAATTTAAACTACATAATTTATTTGGTTGAAATGGACCGGTATATCTAGTTGAACTTCACCAAAGTCCCTTCGACTGACCACATGTTAGCATGTCTAGCTCAGGTTTTGCACCAACCACAACAAAAACACAAAAAAATGCGTGTTAAGAATATAATTTCAGTTTTAAAGCGAACTGAAAGTGAATGTCAAACTGCAGATCCACTCAAGTCAGAAGTCTTCCTGCGATGCCCTGTAAAATGTGAACGACAACAGTCCAAATGTGGCTGCCTTGCTATGCTATTTGAAACCAGTTCACTTTGATACCATCACACTTCTAGATAAACTTTTCAACCAGCGACTTTTGAATAAATAAACGAATGAATAAATGAATACATTAAAGGAAGAACCCCAGATTCACTGACTCACTCTTCCCCTTTGGGTAATGAAAGATAGATTGATTCATTCTGTGGAGTGCTAATACAGAACGCTGATTCCCCATTCTCGTTAGAGTGGGGAGAAAGACGAGATGTAAGAAACTGTGAAGTCTCTCGGCGCCGACTAGACACTGGTTAAATGGCCTATTTGTAGTGGGATCAAAGCGATTTCCTTCATTACTGACAACTTGTCAGGTCCTGAGGAGATCCTATCAGTGAGCTTAGCTAGTTCGCCAAAGCTAACTGAATCAAATGAGAAATTATCGTGCTATTATCTCTCCGGGCCAAAACAAGGCAGGAAACGCTGGCGGGTGGTAGCGGAGTATGGGACATGTTGCCACCGCTGTGCATATTAAAAATTTTTTAAACGTTGTTGTAATTTTATAAAATATACTAAATTGAAAATATACAGTTTCCTTAAGAGAAGCCAAAGCTTCGAAGCCACTCTTAAAATCACAACACCAAACCAATGACGCAACAAAAGTAGATTTTTATGAGATTGTTGAGAAGATAAACTTTAGTTCTTTAATTCAGGATTGGAAGGAAGTAGTTTTGCAAAAGTAGTAGATCACGAGTGATCTGTTAGCAAAGACATTATACATTTTAAATACATTTTTACTCATGTTAATACTACATATAATTACTGCATGCATCAATACCAATAATTTAACATCGGTCAAGAGGTATATAAAATTTTATTATTTAGTTTGTATTCTTTTTAAATGAGGCATCCTTGCATCATAGAGAAATAGTGCCACTGTTACTAATTAAACAACAATTTACTGCATATATTGTTGTGAGCATGCCTGTAATGGTCATGGTCTAAAGTATTATTACTAAATGGGAACACCAGTTTTAAAAAGTACTTCTCAACTTTGTGAAACTTCTGTGAAATGAAATAGAAGAGAACTAAGATGCTTATGAGTGTCGAGGTCTTAGTGTAATTCAATATATTGGTACGTTCTGACCTCGATCACAGGTCTAGACATACGCCAAAGTAGATTATGATTAGATAAAGATTAATTATAGATGAATCATTGTTATTAAAGCCTTGTTATTGCTTAATTAAAGTATATGGTAATATAATGTGGACAGCCTCCTGGCCTTTACTGGCTAATATCGAGCTGTATTCAATACAATATCTCAATGTCATTAGCGTCCATTCTCATGGAAATCATTTTTGTTGAATAATATGATTGGGGAGATTTTATATTTACAGTTGACGATATCCATTTATGATATCAGGGTATCACATGTTAATGTAGCGTTTGACTCACGTAGCCCCGACCCTCGGCCCGCAGACGGCTCACTGAACCTCAGCAAAGAGAGCAGCGCCTACCCCAACAGGAAGGGAGTTCAGGTTTACTAAGTTTCACCGACTTGTTGTTCTTGGGTGTGAGGCGGGGGGGGGAGGCGTTGGGTCAAACACTCCGCACTGTAATACAATAACATAATGGAAATCTCTGGCAGGTGCCATTTAACTGTTCACAGCCAACAGCATCTATCATTTGCCCATTTTTAAGCACTGTTTGTTTTTTTATATTTCATTTTCTTTCTTCTTTCTGTCCATATTTCTGCTTTGTTCATGCACTCTGGGAGACTGGCCTCTGGAGAGAGGTAAGTAACACTCTCTGGATCCGGGGGGTGGCTGGCTGTGAGGGTTAGCAGCTCTGGGTGCCGAGACTAATGGACGGCGCTCACAACAAATGCACGCTGGAGCCACAAATGAAATTTTTCACTGGGGGCGTGGAAGAGATTGAATCAAATGTTCCTCTTTGAAATTTCTGCCAATTTCAACACCCATGTTGATCTCAGTCGGGGAGAAGTTTTATCCCTTATTTAAATTTTTTTTAAATGCAGGATATCATTACTATTATTATGAAATGATATTAAATATTAGTAGATGCAGTAATCTTGCAAAAACATATTTCCATTCCCGCAAACTAACTAGCCTACATTGAGCGGCAGAAAGAAAAGATAAACACTCACACTATTAGAAAAAAGGGGGGGGGGGGTGTTCTACAGTAAAAACTCCAATTAGAATATGGAAAACAATAATTGACACAAATAGCGCAACACCTCCTGGGTACAGCTAAATAAAAGCGAACCCAATTTTCACCTGTATAAGGCCCTCCTACCCAAGATCCAAAGTAGTCAGTAAGCTGATTGTGAACTTAATAAACATTTAATTAGACCAACCACAGCTTCAGGCCAGAATTACTCAAAATAGTGTCAACCAATTTATTAATCTCCTTGGAATTGGGTGGAACTATTTGTTTCTGTGCTATAAAATGATTTACTTGTTGCAGAATATCTCTTCACTGTCTAAGATGTTAATCAGAGGCAGATCCTAACCAAAAACAGGCTGACCATAGAAACAGGAGGATGGGGAATAACCAGGCGCCCACAAGAAAATAAGATATGTGATCGCTGTGAGACGGTAGAGGAGACAGTCGCACTACCTCCTGCACGGCGGCCATTTGTAATTAATTCTTATAAAAATGTTGATGCACTTTGAAAACGTGCAACGGTTTTTAGACACAGAAGATATAACCCTATTATTAGGAGAAGGACATGCAGCTCCACTCGCTGCTATGGACGTGGGAGCCTGTCACCACTTACGAAGTAAACACCATGGGCATACATTCATATTTAATATATAATAATAAACACTGCTGTTCTTACATTATTTAAAAAAAATAAGTATGACCATCGTGTGTCATTGTTGCCATTATCTATGTACCTTATTATTGATTTTTCTTAAAACGTCTGTCTGTACCCTGCTTTGGGAAACCAGTAACGTCATATGCTAATCATCTTGAAAATGTAATTGAATTTGGAGAGAGAGAGAGAGAGAGAGAGAGAGAGAGAGAGAGAGAGAGAGAGAGAAAGTAAAACTAATGTTGTGCTCTTTCACGGTGAAAGAAATTCATATAACAAATAAAACAGAGCATTGAACTAGAAGTCAATAAACATAGAACATTGACTTGTATGAATATTACCAGAAATTCAATATAATTTACAGATAAAGCTAATTGAAAGGGACCCAACAAAAAAATAATACATTTAAGCTAAAATAATTAACAAAACAGAGAACAAAATTAAAAACTGTAAAAAAGTTTTCTGGTTACCATGGCGACCGAGCAGAGCGCAGACCACTAATGTCCGGGCCGAATGCAATAGAAACTGTAACTGTACTTACAATCCGTATTTTGTGGTTTTGATCTCACAGAAGACAGAAAAATTCAAATAAGCTAGTCTTTCACATCAGGTGATATGAATTTCTAGCATTACAATCTGTGTAAAAATCACCCAACAATTTAAATTTGTCATGGGTAAAAATCTCAGGGGGCAATTTGGATGACAAAGTTACACTGCAAATACAAATAAATACACGTAAGGCAGAGCTAGGATGATTTTAAAATATCCAAAACACTGCTCTAACATTCTGCCCAACATGCATTTGTGGTCACTTGGTGAGGTGTAGAGAAAAGTGTGTTCTCCTGCACTAAGGAGAGTGTAAGAAGCACAGTAAAAGATATAGTTTTCCAGAGACACCTACTCAGGAAGTGTGGGATGCAAGCTATGGAATCTGTGTGGTGTAGAGGGTGACAACATTATTCAGAGTGGGAATTATGTGAGACGTTGCCCACCACCATATACTGGATGACTAAGCGATTTTGGGGGGGATGAGAATAGGAAGTCACGCTTTCGCCTTCAGACCTGTCAGGTCTAATTAAGAGCTCTCTCTCTCTCGCTCTCTCTCTCTTTCACACACTCACACACACACACACACGCACACACACACACATCAGAACTGTATTGTTAGAAACAAAATTTCTACCGCTGATTTAGCCAAGTGCTCAAATTCTAGGCACATTATGAACGATGAGACGACCATTTGGCAGGAGACTGGGGAATTTAAGGTCACTTTCGATCTCCTGGTTTTCCTTATTTTGTAGAGGATATTTCAGTGATGGCTGAGGCAGTGGACCTTAAATAACGCCCCAATTCACTGACAGCTAATTATATCATAATCCTGAGTACGCGTGCTGGTAACCTTGCGTTGAGCACGGACTCCGGCCTCACTGTTCACCTCTTAGCCCTCCTTGGACAATTACCTCTTCTCCTGACGGGCTCTGTCTGTCTCTATCTTCTCAGCTACCTCACTCGTCCTCCGGCTCATTCTTCTCTCTCTCCTCACACGCCATCCAATTATCCCGGCGCTGAATCACCATTACACCATAAGTGTCGCCTTTTCAAAGGGTCCATCCTCTGCTGTTCTAAATGCAGATTTTAAGACCCCCCCTTGTCTGCAGTGAACCACTGTTGGGACCTCTGCCCTATCCAGAATGCTGTTGATACCAGTTTGACTTCATCCGGCTACAAATACCTCTCTTTTCATCTCTCTGCGATATTGCTCAGTAGTATTAATGGGAATTTTGCTGTGGTCCGCTGAAATCTGCCTGAGCGTAGGGTACACATAATTAAAACTGACAGCGGAGTAGTGTTATTATCGTTCTACAGTTGCAGGCCTACTCCAGTCTCAAGTGCCCATCATGCCATCCCCATGTTCAGTACATGTGTCAGCCAGTGGACAAAGCTCTGTAGACGACTGTAAGTATACAGATGGGTCTCAGAAAGGCAAATGTTGCCATAGTACAACCGCTTACATATCTCTTAGCATGATCTCATTGATTTACCCTCAACGATAAGATTTAAAAAAAACGAATAACCTTCTACCTTAACAATGGTATAGATCTTTTCACCTACATCTGTAACAAGCAGTGTATATATATATATATATATATATATATACACACACACACACATATACAAAGGGCTGTACTTGGTGTTTCTTTGGATAAGAATCCACCTCAGAGATCCTGTCTGTTGCTGTTAGTGTTCCTGGTGAGCCAGTAGGGGGCATTATATCCACTAAACAGAGCTGAAATCAAGGCCACAGTACATCGACTCCTGCTCGAAGCTGTGAGAGCCTCTGAATCACTGTGTTCTTTAAAGATTCCTTGGCACTTAAGGCAGAGAGCAGGGCTTTTACCCTGGTGTCGTGACCAGATTAGAATTTGGCAATCTAGCAATTTGGCCATTTAATTACGCTTCTGTCCAAGCAGCTAATCAAAATGGTTGCTGACACATCACAGCTCATGTGTGGAGGGGAGTGCAGAGTATGGCTAACAGCATGTGAGAGTCATAGACAAACTATCCCCTGTAGCACAGTGCTTACAGACCCCCAGAGTATGGCTAACAGCATGTGAGAGTCTTAGACAAACTATCCCCTGTAGCACAGTGCTTACAGACCTCTAGAGTTGTTGAACCCCTTTCTCACGCGGAGTGATGTCGATGTCTTCCATTCTCAAAGGCAAATTTACAAAGGAAGTGAAGGACAAGAGACAGTGTCTTTCAGAGCCATCAAGCCTGAACGCCATTGAGGACACACTTGACTGGCCGTGTGCAGAAGACCCCTTTCTAAAGAGCGACGACGCTGTAAGCCTCTAAAGCTGGGCCCGGCCTGACTGGAACCAGCTTCTCCTTTGTGGGTGCTTCTCTCTGGCTTTAATTAGCACGTCCCTGCCTACTCTGAGTCCCGGTGCACTGGAACCGTCTCGTAGCAGAACCGTGCATGCCACCATTCCTTTTCCATGCATGCCACATTTAACACTACTAACAAGATCCAGATGCAAGGGCTTTTTTTTGTTTTTTCCCCCCAGACAGACACTTAAGGGGCCTAGAACATGAAAAAAATGTATAAATAATTAACAGTTTTAACAACAAGTAGTATTTCTGAAAACCCACTTCAATGGAAAAAAATTAATGTACACAAACAATTTAAATGCAATAAATGGCTGTAAAAGAATGGACCCCACCAGATTTAAATACGCATCGGCAGTGCTTAATTTGTAAATCAGGGGGTCCTGGAACACAGAGAGGGTGCTGTTTCGGCAGGACAGGTAGGTGCCGGTCCGAATCTGGGAGGACCTGGATCCTTTTCTGGCAGGATCCGGCAAATTAAGCCCTGCGCATTGGTAAAGATTATGGGAAAGCACCGTGATTCGAATTGTGTCGTTTTCACAATCATGGGCGTTTGACACAACATGGACGTGTCTGAAAGAAAGACATCCTGAAAATAGAGGCAAAAACCACACCACAGTATAATATGGGCGTTCTTACCACGGACAACCAGTGAGGCTTCCTTTATTTTACAGATTTTATCCCTTTAAAGTGGCAAGACATTTCCTGAAGCAATTCAGTTAAAACACTGCACTCACGAGTACAAAAGCAGAGCCACTCTGCGGTTTTGAACCAGCAACCTTCGGGTTAGAATTCCAAAGGATCAACCACTGTTGCCACGAGAAAATAACCGTAGCTGAGTTTAAGCTCTTCAGCTCTTGATTAATGGAAGCCATTTAAAAAAAAAATATCTATCCCACTGGCGTGCCCCCCAGCCTCCTGCCAAGTTTCCGCAGCGGCAATCCCATCATCCCTCCTCACTGTCGCACTTCAAACGGCAAACAGGGGAAGTCAGCTTGACGCGTGGCATTTTAACTCGCACAGGGGGAGGTGGCTACACCCTCCGCACAAGTTCCCCAGTGCCCTTTTTTATCCATGTCCTCCAGACCCCTTCTATTCCTCATCACCTCCACCTGGGGCATGGCCCCCAAAGCCCCTGCCTCACAACTCAAAAGTGGATCCCATAAATGATGCACTCCACATAAAGGACAACTCCCGCTTTGCGTGTCGAGATCAACAGACACGGACTAACACCACACTCAGGGGATGCCAGCGAAATGGCCTTTTTCATAGACTCTGTGCTGTCCAGATTGATTTTACTCACTGGACAACAGTAGACGAGACTCCAACATCGGATGAATTGTTCAGTGATGTCTGTATGTACAGCCGCCACAGTGGGGGTCGTGCTGGTCGGAGCTGGGTTAATGTTGAATTATTGGCTTCCTGCCCCGGGGGCTCAGCCTCACCATGGCCACCCCCCGAAGCGCGCCTCGCCCCGGCCCCTGACTAAGAAGTGGCCGAGAAAAACACTAAAAATAAACTGACCTCTCCTCCACCTCTCACAGCAATTGGTTCAGAACAAACCGTTTTCATTGTGTGTTCTGATTTGTAGGATAATTCATCGTCCGAATGATGGGCATGTGTCAGGTGACGCAGACCACGATTGTTGTCTCCCAAGGTTACGTGCACGATATGTGTAAAATGGGGGGTTTCTGCCCCAGGCAACGGTCTTTGCTAACTTTGCTCCATATCTGATTTAATGTAAATCTTCAACTACAGTGATTATTATAATAGACCTCATGAATAATTTCATCAGAACAAGGACGTATACATATCCCACCTCCAGACAAATTCACTTGAGACTACAGAACACAGCTGTTGGTTATGAACTTAAGAAGTGATGTGAAATACTTAAAAGTTCATTATATTACAAATACATTTACAGGAAACATCTAGGATGAGTGAGCTGCCATTCCCATCCTCTGTCCCCCCTGCACTGAGCCACGCGGCGCAGTGCGGCTCGCGGACAGCATCTCTGGGGGAGCGCGCGGCAGTGGGCGTGAGGCAGGGCTCGGCGGATGCCAGGGGTTCAGCTTGTCTCCGCCGGAATGCGCGCCGGCGCTCCCAACCTGTCGTAAAGGTGCCAATTAGGAACGCTCGTCTGCCGCACTGCCAAAGCTGCCGCTCGCCCACCAGAAGCCGCGGCGCGTAGGTTCCAAAACCGGCTTCAAAACGGCTGCATTAGCCATCAGTTTCAAAACAAAATTGAACGACTATGGCTAAAAGGCGGGTGGGAGGCTCCATCTGGCTGACACTCCTTGCAGCCTCCACAGCTGCACAGGAGAGAAGTCAGTATCCCAGTTAATGATCATATCTCTCTGTGACTTTGAACTGACATAGCTGAATGTTCAGCTATCCGACCCAACAGCGTCCTTTGTTTTATTTCCACGTGCTACATTTTTTATACAAATTGTTTTCATGTCAGCGAACCTTTTGTATGCAATGATTTCTCCCTGTCTTCTTAAACTTTTTTGTTACCGTTTGATCTTGCAAATTGTATCTCCTCAAAGGATGCCAGGTTTGATATGTTTTGTTCCGAAGACAGGGATTTCTAACGCATGCGTGCGCACGCACACACGCACACACACACACACACACAGGCTCACGTACATACATATGCTCAAGGGCCTGTGTACACTGGATGACTGACAAGTAAGGAGGAGACATGAAAACATGATATAACATTTCATAATTCATTTTCAACAACAGAAAACCACACATTGGATTCAATAGCAGATGTTCAACTCAGACAACCAGCAACACATAACAAAGAAGACCAGCATTCGGCCTTCTGCAGTGGCCTTCAACAAGGAGCCATGTTGAAATCTAATTTTGACTCGACGTGTCAAACTAAATGTGTGGTAGTTTTCTGTAAACAACACTAAAATCAATAATTACAAAAGTATAGCTGCAGCAATGAAAGAAAATGCAAGGGCCATCATGGGACATGTTTAAATGCAGTGCGTGGATACCAAGTTTCCTGTCAATATCTCCATTGCTTATTACGTTTTGACCAAATTTGAACATTACGCTCAAATACAGCAAATTGATTGGCTCACTGCAGCCATGCTTTTTAGCGTAGCAATTTAGTTTTGATAACATTTAAATGGAGAATAGATCGACGCGATATCGAAAGAGATGTTTTACAAAAAATCCAAAATGGCGGAAAATCCAACATGGCGGACTTTATGGATCCTCGAGGCAGATTTAAGAGGCGGAAGAAGGAAAGAAAGAAATATATATAGATATATAAAAACCAGAACGAATACAATAGTATGCCCGAGCAACACAGTGCTTGGCCATCTATAGTAAAAAATAGTACAGAGAAAGGGATAGAAGGTCTTACTAAGAAGAATTTTAAAAATTCGAAAAATAAATGGAATATCCCAAAATAATGTGTCAACTCATATTTGGTATACTCTGCAACTGAGCGGGGATTAAGTAAGTAAGTGGTAAACCAGAAAAAAAAAAAAAAGGTCTCGCCAAGCCAAATAATACATAAATTGGATGCCTTAAAACGTTTCCCTTTTTCCCTTGTTATTTCACCCTCGGCAACCGTGACAGGTGCCTGCGATGTCGGAAAAAAGGAGGGTAATTTCCCCGCATAAAGATCCTGCCATTTGGCGGAGCCTGGGACGAGCACAGGACGGATCATCCTGAAGCAATTGTCTTAGTTTTCGTGCTAGTGATGCTGTCGCCTCATTGGTCCCTCGCGGCAGCAAATCTCAAAGGCAGTAGTGGCCTGTCAATTCCAGCATCTTTATAATAGGCCTGATGCTTAAAAAAAAAAAAATGCATTAGTGCGCTGGAACGTGCATGTCTATGTCTGACATGAACGCACTAATGCACTGACGAGATTTCAAGAACTGCCTCGCCAGGCAAGGTGTTCACCCCTGGGCAAGTCAGTCGGCTTTCAATATCAATAAAAATTGAACATTGAATCCAGAACCGTAACATCATCAATGTACAATGAGCTTGGGGCAGGCACCACATGCCCGGAAGCAACAACGTTTGCAAATCTCTGCATTTTACTTCTTACCATCAGCTCCTTTGTAACCAGCTTTTCATTTTCCGACCAACTATTCTCTAGGGGTGATTTATTTTCTTCTTCTTCTTAGTGAAGACCATCGCTGCTATGGATATAGAGACACATCCCAGAACTGAAATGACTGTGCAAGGCAGCTAGCTAACCACTGAGTGTTTCTCGGAATCTGTTTTACAGCAGCCTTGGAAGACAGCAAAGTGATATTTGCTCAGGAAGGCACTGGAACACAGTGAACACCGTGCGACCACAACATGACAGGTGCATTTTGCGCTTAAGTTGTGGGGGGAAAAAAAAAATAAAAAAAAAAATATATATATAGCTATAAGGTTTTGACCGCTAAGACTCCCGGTCATAACTCCTTAACTTTAGCATTCTGACAAACTGAACCCGCGTGTGGTTACACATTCTGACAAACTGAACCCGCGTGTGGTTACACATTCTGACAAACTGAACCCGCGTGTGGTTACACATTCTGACAA
>JAOVYW010000084.1:1902898-1918374 GCA_025775045.1 Hiodon tergisus | reverse complement strand
GGGGGTTGGGGAGGGGGTGTTTCAGGCTTCCTAATGAACTTAATGTTTTGTTTTTTTTCCTCATTCTACTATAATTTGTTTGATTTAAAAAAGAACCTCCCTCTCAAGCGCCAAAAAGGTATAAAAACTAATTTAAGAGTGTTTGTTAATGTTGATAGTATTTCATGAGCTTTATCTGATCTCTACATCCACTCTGTAGTGGTGCTGTAACTATTAAATATACATGATTTTAAATACTATTTATTATTTGTGGGTGACTGTTGTATGTACAGCAAAGGGCTATAGCACCATGTTGTAAGAAAGAATGAATAAAGCCACTTTTCAGTAACGCATTACTCTTTATATCTATCAATCTAAATCTCAAAATATAAAAAGTGAATTAACTCATGATCAATAATGTCAACACAAATGACCATGAAAAGACATAAATTTATTGCAAATACAAGAGCTCAGAAGCTGCTCATACTGAAACAGAATTCATAAATTAATACAACAAAACTCCTGTAATGAATACTATTTTATTACAATTAATTATAAACATAAGCTTCAAATAACCTTTTAATGTACAACGGAAATAAGCATACAAAGAATCTGGGTCATCTTTAAAATACCATCTTTAAAGTGATGATGCATTTTAATATTTTAAAACGATATTAATCTATATTTTCAGAGCTGAGGTACATTTATTGCTTGGTATGTAATGAGTTCACCTCTAGTCCATTCATGGAGGAACAGCGCCATCTCTGGATGATTTTCTGCACAACACCTCACTAAGAGAACAGCTCCCTAACACAGTTGTTGCATCTCTACACTGTAAAAGCAAGGCACATAAAAAACGCCGCCCTGATCTAGCAGTCAATGCTAAATACCAGGTTTCTCTATAAAGCCTGTGTGAGGGGTTTAATGTTTCAGTTTTTCCTTTCAACAAACACCATAAATAAAACCATTGAAAACCATTCACGAATGCACCTGGTGTCATATCAAATCATCCAAGTCATAGTAACAGCAGAGACGAGCCAATTGGGAAGGTGTTCAGAAATGCATCCTTGTATTAGGGTGTGTCTTTATTGCAGCATTCTGGTCCCATTACACAAAGTACTTGGTTACAAGGTTCATACTCAATTTTAAGATTACAAGGAGGACTTACCAAGGTGAACCATGTCGTGGTAAAACTATCATCTGAAACCATTGTTTAATGTCTTCTTGGTCACTGAGGGTAACATGTGCACACAAGGGGCACGCAAAGGTCACATTACATGCACCATTTAGCAGAATGCTAATACCTTGAATAGCTTTGTTAATGGGCTACCGAAAATAATTTGCCGTAACAATGGATTTTCATTGTTAGTTAAATTGCATTGTTCCATTACACAGTTCCAACGTATTAGTTGCTGTGAATGCATTATGTTTCCAGTAGACACTTTCTTAAACATACGTTGTATGGAGTATACGTGACTGGAGACATTTTCTGAGATGAGTAAGAGAAACAACTTTTACCAATGTCTTGTGATAAAGATGTGCGCCCTTACCTCATTCCGATTAGCTTTCAAGACTTACGGGGACCCCTCTCCCCGTAAGTAACAACAGCAACAGACTCTTTGGAGGAATAAGAATCCTGAGAATACTGAATTAACCAGGAGTAACACAACTGAAAATCTAAAATTCATGGCTTGTTTCTGAATTCTGCCTCACATTACTGGAGTAGACACTTCACCTACTCAGAACACAATTCCGTGTTACTTAAAAGTTCTTACAGAAAATTGAATATCTCCCTGCTTGAGTCCGATCTAACATGGCAGAAACTTAACTAAACTCACCCATTCTTATAGAAAGGGCTTGAAGGGACCACTCAAATGGAACAAAGTGGGAATTATTGAAGTATGAGATTCAAACTCTGCTTATGAAGGCAAGCAGTGGTGAAACGTCGAAGCTGATCTCATTAAAGATATCGTCACTCTTTCAGAAAACATCCCTGACGAAACGTCAAGTTGGCAAAAATGAATTGCATCAATTATATTTGTGTGAAGCAAAAGCTGCCTTTATCAGATCAAGATATCTGTTACTGGAGGAGGGAGGGGGAAAAAAACAATTATTTCTTCAAATAGGAAAAATAAATCTCAAGATGCTCAAGTCTAGTCGATGACTCAAAAGAAATCAGTAGGCTACGCGTGGAGTTTTAATTCCCCTAAACAGTAGCCTGGGGCCCCTGACAACTTATTTTCTCCAAAGTTCAATCTTAAATAAAGCTCCTCTACAGAGAAAATTATTTGTGAAGCACCTCATCGCTATCAAGGACGCTGAGATTGCAATAACTACAAAGAAAAACAATAAATTACCTGGGAATGAGGGCCAAACTCCAACATTCTAAAGAATGTTCTAGAAGGACCTGGACGACTTTTTTACTTGAGGTTTCTGAAGAAGGTATTGGCTGCCCACTAGTCTCTCCAACGCAAGGCATTATTAACCTCATTCCAAAAACCCCATAAAGGTGCTTCACAATCAGACAATTCGCAGCTGTGGATTTCTCTTTTTAACTGTGACTGTATTTAAAAAATGTTCCATTCATTTTTTCCAGACTGTTGGGTATCAACAACTTTTTTGCAGAGGAAATATTTTTTCCCCCACACAGAACAGACCTGAAACTATTAGCGCCTACTTATACTGTTTTTATATAACCATTTATAAAATTAGTCCAGAGAGATATGCATTAGATACACTTATCAAAAAACATTGCCTATTAAACCTATTTGATGACTGGATCCCATATGACAACCCTGCAATTCCAATCTACACTTAGAGTGAGCAATTTAGGACAACAGATATTTTGCTACACTGAAGTGTGTCAGGACTCATAGGAAAATAGAAATATACATCTACACCACTAGAGGGAGCCTCAAACAGTATGTCTGCGGTATTTAGTCCTCCATTTTAAAACAAGACGATCATCCTACCAATTACCTAAACAACCCAATCCGTGAAATCCTCTCTTCGAAAAAACCCGACAAACCACTTCCTAATACCAACACGTTTTTATCTTAGACTGGGTGCTATTGCATGTGTCTGGAGGTTCAAACATAACGTTATACCTAATGTAGTAGGCATTACCATTACTGTTTACGACCAGAACATGGTACGGTTCTATCTCATCCCAAAAATTGGCCTGAGGGCTGGGGGCTGCGTAGGCCAGTCAAGTAAACTGAGCTCACTCTTAAGAACCTGGAACCACTGAGGCAATTGTGTGACATGTGGTGAAGGGTACAATCTGGTGCCGGTGTTGCAATTGCGTGGGGCAATTAAGGGATCCACCTGGTCAGCAATACGTTGTGGTGTTCAAACGTTGCTCCGTTGGTATCAAGGGTCCAAGCGTGTGCTAGGAATAGCGTGTGCGTCTACCTAATAAACTGCACACGGAGTATATCGTATAGGCCTAGCGACCCTGAAGCCAATCTAAGAGGCCTGGGCCTTCAGCGAAATTCCTTTTTAAATGATAATGACTTTAAATGTATTAAAGCGTTTTAAAAATCATATGAATGTAAAACCAAATGATCATTTTTAAAAATTATAACCGAGTACTTTAAACCGATATTACAACATGTTAGGTTTTAAGTCATTTTGTTATTGGGAATCACTTAGTCAGTAATGTTAATTATTTTTAATGTACTTTATTTGGAATTTATATTACACGATGTTTAAATATATTCTGCCATGGGCTTCACGAGAACCAAAGAAAACTATTGAACTTTTAGCAACAAACTCGTACAGCAAGAATAAGGAGAATAAGCACGCAAATTTCACTTTGCATATTTCCGCGGTTTCCAACCACTCATTGAAGCTTTTTATTCGCGGATTTATTTTCCCTTTATAATGCACGATGACATTAACGTGGACCATAGACCAAAACAAGAGATTTCAGATTTTAAAACTGCTCATGCTAACGCTCACCACGCATGGTAAACGGGTTCATTTGGAGAACAAAAAAAGGCTACTCGACCTTTTTGGCTGTGCGCTGAAATTATTGTTGCAAGCATGGGCACACAGCTAGCTAAATAACTTCCATTGAAAAAATCACTAACTTTTTTGAAGTACGAAGTCTATATTAGCAACGTGTCCATGGGTATCCGTTGACGACCGATATATTAGCCGAACCGCTAACAAGAACCGGCATTAAAGGCAGTGTAAATTTGTGGTGGTTATAATGAAAGAAAATCATTAAAATTTCGCAACGTCGTTGTGTGCACAAACATACAGTTTCACTGAATTGTTATTCTCATAATTTCACTACCAGTTTATTAGTATTTTCACTCAGTCCTCCATTTTATTTTCTCCGAAAAAATCCGATTACTGTTAAAAGTGGGAGGGTGATAATAGGGTCAAATTATCGAGTTAGATCATTTATAGAACCTTAAAATGTCTCTGCGGCAGGGCTGTTATATCGATATTTATATTACAAACATCCTTAAATGTTATTATGGCTCACTGGATATATCAAATTCATATTTGTTTTGCTGTGGTCAATTTAGCAATACTGTGGAAAAATATACACACCTATAGTGGGGTTAGTTATAAACAAGATATTATCAAAAATGTAATTTTAGGGGCCAAAGATGTATCATTCTTATTGTCTTGTAATATACCCTGGTGTTAGTCTATGTGTCAACACAAAATATGGTCTGGGTGTCTGTGGACTTGTCCAGCTGACTCGATCACAAAAGAACGAATCGTCATATACGTTTATTTCAATTATTGCTTTCATTCAGCTGATTTAATAAGTCCACCAAGCACGTTTTAAGGTCAGACGCCGCACAGCGTTGCGTTATTTCCCCAACATTACACTATTCAGTTTAAGAATTAAACACGGATTTGGGGAAGCGTGTTAAATAGTCTGTAAATACGAAGTATCACCCGATGTCATAGAAGCGAAAAAGAACGAAGCTGCATGCCCTAGCAGGGATTCCCGTGCACGCACATAGCCACGTCTCTAAGGCACGTGTGTGCATACGCGGAGAACCCACTATCCTTAAAATGGCTGTGGCTTAAGTCAAACTGAATGCGAGTGATGGATATCCGGTAGAATCCGTTTCACTTGCCCCATGAAATTTAAAAAAAGATATTTCAGAATGCTCTAAGACTTTCTTCATGGCTACTGCTTTAACACCGATTCGTCCATATGTTTTGTTTAAATCTTTGATTTGTGTTAGATCAATTCTGAAATAAAGGATAGCAATATATTTCACACTGCACCGGAATAGCTTAGAAGTGAATAATGGTGAATGCGTTTGAAAACAAGAAACGCGTTTTCTGTAAATGTAGTACCTTACGAGTATAACAACGTTCGTTCCGTGCAGTTCTACTGCTTCTGACGCGCGGGGATCCAGACCTTTCTTCATGAAATCTTTCACTTAGGAAGAATTGCAAGCCGTGAAGAAGATGAAATTGACTAAAGTTTTTTTTTTTTTTTTTTACTGGGACCATGACCCCACGGAGAAGGGAAATGAGAGATGCGTTTTAAATATTTTTACCAGTTACCTCCTTAAAATGTTGCTGTAAGATAGGGCGCAAAAAGCAAAGGGCAGTAATAGTAGTTGTTATATTATAATCTAAATGAAACTGACACTATGAAGTCAGGGTAGATTAAATATACAGTATCTTTTTATTAGATCCAAAACACCACATTACAGTATGTACAAGTGATTTAAAAAGGTACAACAAACATCCCTACTCATAAAGGGCGCTATTTCTATACAATGTAGTGTAGCTCACAAAGGGTGTGTGTATAATAATATATATATATATATCTCCACACACACACACACGTATATGGCCTCTACACCCGCAGTCAGCACAGAAAATAATGGTCACATATATATATAAAGTTATATACATTCTCTCCCGCACGTTTAACCTTTTGTGGTTTATACTAACACAGTGAATCTGAACATTTTTCATGGATCTTCGACCTGCCAGAGTATTCCTTTAATAATTACAACAGTGGAACGTAAATGGAATACATACATTTGACATTTTCTTTATTCCATACAAAGCTATGTATGTTTTCTTTTTAGATAAGTTGCTAATTTTCAGCATGTTGGTTGGTGGTTCAAAAAGCACCTGTAGTAAACGAACAGACCTGCAGATGGCGACGAAACCCCTTTTGTACCTCGTGACACTGACGATCGGACTTCTCAGCCATTTCCTGCAACCTAAGAGAAAACAAGAGGGGCAGAACTGATGCACCCTCCGAAGTCATTTGAATTTCCCCATATTTTGCTGCCAAACAAAATGCTACCAATATTTTTGCTGTAATGTTGATTTGTGCTACCAGTAATGCTAACGTGAAGGAATATGTAGACGAATCTGCGTGACACCGTTTTTTTTATATTACAGTTGAGAGAAGACGACATCTGCATGTCATCACTGTTGTCCCAAAAACAATAGCGTCTCAGTCAACCACGAGCAAGCTACTGTGCAAATCCGTGAGAATAAAGCTCTCGTTAGACCCGTTCGTTTAGACCCCCGGATCTTTATTTACATTACGTAAACAAAAGCCGTGAGGAAAAGTCGCAGACGAATATACAGCCGCTTAAAAACTCATTTTCCACCTTCTCTGCAACGAGGAAATGTATTTTATATGAATAATATCTTTAACAGTCATCGTAAAAAAAGACCTTTAAAACCCTACCCAGGAGAGACGGTAACAAGCTGTTTGAAGTATGGGTTCTACCGTACTTACAATGCGTCTTTATATAGAACACCCGGTATTTCCAGAAATAATTGACCCCAACCTTCAACACTTAAATAAACGGCTTTAACGACAGGTTTGAAAGGCAGAAGAGAACTGTCCAGGGTGTTCATTATACTGATACAGAATAAGATGTTAACCCATCTTCTTAAAAGATTTTTAATAGTTTTGAATAACTGCATTAAATTCAATGTGTATTTTAGATACATTTATCACTCTGCTACGACAACGTAAATGTGAAAATGAGCCATTAAAAACGTAATTAAAAAAAAAAAACGACGACTTTGGTGTTCCTCACTTCAGTTTTAAAAACACAATTCATTTATTGTGTTAATGCCACGTTTTTATAGTAAAGACTGCCAATTACACAGTAACGGCATGGGGAAGATGTCTCTTTTTTCAACTAAAATAAATAAACCGGAAAGTAAAGACTGGATGTACAAAGTTCTCGTGTTTTTCAACACGTACACACGTTCTGTCCTCAGTTTTAAAAAGGTCAGTCTTTTGGACAGAGGAGTAGAGGACCAATCTGACTGCTTTTTATCTCACTCTTTCTTCAGGTCACATCTAGACACTTAATGCACTCCTGTGGGAAAGCAGAATGGGCTTCCAATTAAACTGTTTTAAGGAAAACAACGCTACATACAGAATTTTACCTTTCAAAGTAAAACTGCCTATTGGCAGGCAGACCGGAGAAAGAAATAAAAAAAAAGAAAAATCACTTTTCACCTCGTCTAAAACGGATTCAGACATTGGTCACCTGCACAAGCCGTAGAGCTTATCCACAGAGAAGGTAAACAGTATCCCATTTAGACCAAGGAGTGACTCATATTTACAGCCACACAGAGATCACCATCAGGCCACAGATGAATCAGCGGAAGTGGGCAAGAGCAGGAAATGGCTCTTAAGACTGCAGGAGAGAGAAAAAAAAAAGTGATATTCCCTTTCCTGCTTGAAACAGGCTTAATATTTATTGTTTCAAAACAGAATCCTCCCCTCAATAAAAAAATAATAGGATCTACAAATGACGAACAAAAAAGGCTAATTTTAAACCAGGAGATGTTTCCGGATCCTTCTGCAGAAGCTGCACTGACCTCAGGTCCATCCCCCATTGACCTACACATTAGGGTTCCCATTTCTGTGACGAGGACCAGCAGACCCCGGGAATTGAGATCGGACCCTTTCGCGCTCCGTCACTCAATCAATCCGGCCTTCTCAAAGCAGACACAGCGGCCCCGTCAGTTTTGCTTCCACATAATCTTCAGAATTGTGTAAGACTTCAGTTTGATTGAAAATGAAACACTTGTTCTCTGATTTTTGTGGTACGACAGGAGGGTGGAGATGGGACGCGGAGATACCGTACAAAAGATTTTTTTTGTTTTTCTCATCGTTAATACTGAGATTACTAAAGAGCATGAGCATGATAAAATCCTGTGAGTCTCAACCTGCCCAGAATGAGAGCTCTACACCGAATATCGTACATAAGAGGAGGACTGCGTCTGTGGGTGGAGGTTAGGACACGCAGACACTGGCATTGTCCTTGGTTTTGTCCATTGCAGGGTTCTTGTCCGCCGGGGTGGGAGCACCCTCTGTCGGCGATGGCAGGGTGCCACCGGGCTGTCCCGGCGCCTTGCCTGCGGTGTCGGTGGTGGCCTCTGTCTCAGGCTCCTGTTGAGAGGCTGTGGCTGTGAAAACGAAAGGACGCAGTAGTTCAGAGGTCACAGGGGGTGTGCAGTCAGAGCGGTGTAGGTGCTGTGCGAGTTGTGTTGCTGTGCGCTAGCATGATGGACAAAACCAGAAAGCATGACCAAAGCATATGCAAGTTAGCGCCCCTTTTCGGGGACTGAACCAGTAAACCGCCACCCAAGCAACAGAGGTTGCCCCTTTCACGGTTGACCTACCACGCAGGCCGCCATCGGGACCCTTACCCGACTGCGTGCAAGACTTCATGTGCTCGGGCCAGTGGGCCTGCTGGCAGGGGTAGTCGCAGTAGCTGGTGTTCCAGCAGCAGTAGAAGATGGCCTCCTTCCTGCAGTTGGCGCACCACTGCTTCTTCTTGGTCTCGTCCACGGCCTGCTGCTTCTCCAGCTCAGTCTGCTTCTTCACCTCGGCGATCAGCCGCTCCTTCTCCTGCTCCAGGCTCTGTCTCATCTCCGCCATCGTGAGTTCTGACGGCGATACACAAGGGCTTAGATGTCGCCTCAGTCATCCCCGTTTTCCAACTCCCAAATTCGCCCGAGAGGCCGGCACAGGGAAAATAATCATACCTAGGTTGTGCTTCATTTCAGATAACTCTTGTTGATGCAGCCACTGTAATTTCTCAATTTCTATCCTCAAACGTCGAATCTGTGTCAAGGGTTCAACAGAAAACAGGTGGTCAGCTTTTGCCAGTTGAGAGGCGAGCCGAGAGATGGACGGTTACAATCGTTTGCGGGTAGCTCATTGACTAGCGCCAACCTCTGCTATGGCGTTTCCTGAAGTACTTTTGGAGAGGTCATTGTATATTTCGTTCATGGTTCCTTTTATCGCGTCCATTATCTGAAAGGGAAAGTTGAAAAAGATCTTCAACAACTTAAATTCGCTCAACGACAGTCATGGCTCCAGAACCACGAGGCCCAGTCAGAGGCACGGCTCACTTTGTTGGTGTACTTGGCTATGTCAGCAGCGACATCCGCCGAAGTGGTGGCGATCTGGAAATCCCCGGCCACGGAGGACGAGGGAGGGTTACCCACCGCCCCGGGGGACGTGATCATGGACACAGCCGGCGATCCCGTCACCAAGGTGAGCGCTGAGGTAGACGCGCCCTGTGGGGCCTCCCTCTGCTGAACAGCTGGCGACGACAAAGTTAAAAACATGGTTTTCACTACGCTTTTCCGAGACACCCTCCCAGGAACATTTTCTCATTCCATATCTGGACCAACCATGCAAAATTAGCACCGTTGATGGAGTAATCATTATACAACAATAGAAGGCTAGCTTTGTTAAACTATACATTTGGTTCTTTTGATCCTGAAAAATTGACTTGAAAAGGGTGCACCATAAGGCAAACCTATCGGGCGATCGGGAGGGAAAAGAAAAAGCACCTTTCACTGCCTGCCGGGTCTGGTACCGGGTGCTGGGTGAAGGCTGCTGGGACGAGGACGAGGACGAAGAGGCCGAGGATGAAGACTGGGGCTGCGACAGCGCCTGACTTTGTGGCGGCAGTGTCTGTGCCTGCTGCTGCTGCGAGCTTCTCTGGGGCTGCTGACCCTGCTGCTGACCCGGCTGCTGACCCTGCTGCTGACCCTGCTGCTGACCCTGCTGCTGACGGTGCACCTTCTGCAAGTGCCACTTCTGTGAGGAGGTCTGAAACTTGCTGGTGGGGTTCCACACCACCGGGCGCTGCACTGCTGGAGCCGTCTCCCTGGGCAGCAGGGGGCGCTGCTTCTTTACCGCGCCGGCCGCTGCTGCCGCCGCTGCCGCCACAGAGGAAGCCGGGGCTGTGGCCGTGCTGGGGAGGAGGGTGGCGGGGGGTGTAGCAGCGAAGGAGACCACGTTGAGGGGGATGGTGATGGGAGACTGAGTGGGGTCTTTGACACTGGGGGTGGAGGAAGAGGTTGCGTCGCTCGCTGGTGGAGTCGCTGTACTGGATAATGAAATGGGTTTACCTGCAAAACAAAGAAATGATACATTTAGAATAATTAAATACAAGTGTAAATAGACCCATTGTAGCCTAAAACTGAAAATACTGTGAGACTACATGCCAAATAAATTCATGGTCATAGTGAATTCTAAATACATCCAAGAAAACATGGTTTTGATAAAAAAAGTTGTTAAAAGAAGACGATAAGACCTCTGATGCAGTCAGCCTCACCTTCAAGCTTGGCTACGGGAGGGTCTTTGGGCGCCGTGGCAACGGGCGGCTCCTTCTTGGCCCTCTTGCGATCCCGGCCGGACTGGTCATCGCCCAGGTCGATCACAAGCTCCCGCTCGGAGTCCGAGTCCATATCCAGGTCCAGGGCCGAGGGCTTCCGGTCCTCCCCGTCCTGCAGGGGGCGCTGTGCCGGTTTGAGCTTTTCTGGGGGCTCTTTGTCCGCCTCCTCGCTCGGCTCCTCTGTGACGGGCGGGTCAGCGGTGGCTTTCTTAGCTGCCGGGGCCACACCATCCACACCCACCTCTTCCTCCTCCTCCTCTTCCTCCTCATCCTCCGCTCCTTGAGAGGGCGCCCTCTGCTTCTTCTTAGAGTCCTTTTCTGTTTTGTCTCGGCCCGCCTCCTCCGGGCCGTTCTTCAGCTTCTGCTCCTCTTCGCTCAGATACTCGCTGTCACTGGAGTCCGACTTCTCAGAGTCCTCAGAGTCGCTGTGCACGACACCCTTGTACACGTCCTCGGAAATCTCATCAATTCCTGTGAAAAGAAACCAAAAAATTCCTTAAACTGTATACACGTCTCGGGGGGCGGCGGCGCCGAGGCAAGGGGGCGTACCCAGCTGTGCTTTGCAGCTCTCGATGGTTTTGTCCAGGTTGAGCTGGAAGCGGCTTCGTATCTGCCTCGTGGGCGAGGTCAGGACCACGGGTACCGAGTGCTGCTGGACCGTCTCGCTCAACTCTTTCAGGTCCATCTCCGCCTTGCTCCGATCTGGAAGGAGAAAAATGTCAAGTCTCGCGCAGCCGTCCGGGATGACCGGCAGGCGGCCTGTTCCAATCCCATATGGGGAGCTCCAGTTGTACCTTTGAGGTACTTTATTGAGCCAATGAGCCGCGAGACGCTCTGGTGAGCGACAGGAGGGTCGGTGGCGCTCGCCGAGGCTCACCCAGGTTGAGGTTGAGGATGCTCGCGGTGGTGGAGGTCCTCTCCTGCTTGGGGACGATGGCGGTGGTGGCTTGTGGGGAGAAGGGTTTGGGGCTGCCCGTCATACTGCCCGTGTGCCCAGTCTTCCCAGATGCAGGAGATGCTAAAGCCAAAGGGTAAAAAAAGATTTAAACACTTGAGGAGCATCCCCACAACAGGAAGTTGCTATTGCCATGCTGGCAGTATGGGAGGTGTGCAGGGTTTGCGGCCAACAAAAAAAATATATATATTTTCCATTTCTTTTGCTGAATCATTTCAATTCTCAGTGCAAACCCTATATGGGATATGAGATGTTTTGTCCTTCCAGAAATATCTTACTTCTTGCCACCAAAAAGGCCAGCTAGGATATTGCTGACTCATTGGGAATTACTGCCATCCCAGTCACTGAACCTTGACGCCCTTTCAAAGCCACCATTGGCTTCACAGAGGCATTCCTAACCAGTTTCTTCTTCGCGTGGCTCGGTGTGGACACACTGTCTGATCCAGAAAGCGTCTGGGTGCAATAAAACTTACACTTTGACTTATGATTGACTTGTAAGGGAAATTCACTGCCTGGGTGAGGGAACTCAGTCAGGTGCATTTATTCTGAACCCATGTGAACCATTATTATTATTGCACAAAGGACTGTGTAATTTTACAAGGCAATTTTTCGAACCTGAATAAATTAAGAACTTAGGCATTGCGAGTACCAAGCACAAGTCACGGGTACCTGTGCAGTCCATGGACTCCTCGCCGGTGCTGAAGTGGCTGGGGACGGCCTTGGAACCCTTGTCGGAGGCGTCCGGCTCGATGTCGGAGCCAGTGTGGACGGAGGAGTTGGTGCTCATGGGAGAACGAGGCATCTCCGTCAGGGAGATCCGACGGCTGGTGCCGCCCGACAGCACGCTCTTGCCCAGGAGCATCTTGGGGGAGGCCGTCATGTCGAAGTTGAACTTGATCTTCTCGGGTTTCTCGGGCTTGACGGTGCCGGCGCTCGGGTTGGAGGGGTCCAGCAGCATTTGGAACTGGTTGTTCGGCGTGTAGGGCGTCCTGAAGGGGGCGTAGTTGAAAACGCCAAACTTCTTGCGAATGTTCTCCACGTAGATCTCCATTTCTTGCATGGCACTGTTGAAGATACTCTTGGTCTTCTTCACAGAGAAAGGGATTTCCTTAGACATGAGGTAGCAGTTGTTAATGGGGACCCAGGCCCTGGAAGGAATAAAGGAATGCTCATGAGTTCAGGTCAAAGTCACAACTAATACACCGAGCACCGTCACCAAGCGCATCTACGACCACTTAAAAATCAGACAAGGAGTGAGCAGCAGCAGCAGCAGCAGCAGCAGCAGCAGCATGGATGGAGAGTTTACCTGTCGTGCTGTCCAAAAAAGCGTGCATCCACCTGTCCGTCCTTATCCCGCAGTGCTTTGGCGGGCCAGAAGGGGAACCCCTTCAGCTTGGCCCACACAAGCGGGTGGGGGTGACCCTAAACACGGTGAAGAAGAACACGGACGTGGCGGTGAGGTTCGAAACATGGCATGGGTATGCACGGAACATTGTTCTGCAGTGCGGTTTCGACTGAAACGCGGAAAAGGAAGCCGGTTTCTTACACATGGTTCACAAAACCAGTTCTCCCTCTTTTGGCAAGCGGACAGATAGCACTCTGGGCAGACTTCGATTTCATTCATCTGCAAGAAAAGGGTAGTCGCACATAAAGTCAGAAATGTATAGGTTCTTAGGAAAGATATGAATTTGACATGAGATTTTCCTAAATAACCATTTCTTCGTAAACAGTGTAAATAGTAAAACATCTCTGATACAAGTACTCACTTCATGTTCACAGATCTTTACAATAACCTTAGCTGTTGCGGTAAGCTTGTGATTGCCTGAAGAAAAACCACACAAATTCCAGTGAGAAGAAAACAAACAAAAAAACATTTCTAATGACAGTATGAATGGTTTTCGATCCTTTGCGACCAACCTCCATTGTAAATGATGCAGTTGTGCAAAATCCATTTCATATCAGCCAGAAACGCTTCTGTGCAACCATACATTTTCTTTTTGATATTCTGCAAAAACACATCGGCACAAAGTTAGCCCTTCATTCAGATGTCATTTGCCGCCACATTCCCCATAAACTAAATCGGGAAGTTTTGTCTACATACCTTTTCCAACGTACAGAGGTCCATGGGATGGAAAATGTATTCAGCGTAATCTGGGTGTTGCTCTAGAGACACGGGTTTCTGAAACGGTTCAGTCTGTTTGAGAAGGGCAAAGACACCGGGCCGATTAAAACCGAAGGCCTTCGAGCACACACCGCTCACACTTCACCAGCACACAAAGCAACTCCGCACACAGTGTCAATTCTGATCACTCCAGTTATGTTAAGGGATAGAGCGGAAATGTGGCATTTTTTTTACCCAATTAATAGGTTTTCTCTGCTGGGCGGCTGCATGGGGGGAGAGAGACGAACGAGGCGGGTCCTGAAAAGAGAGTAATGAGAGCTTTTCCTCGCCAGACGAAGAGTGTTCAACCCCACCGTCTGGATTAGTAAAGAGGGGACATTCACAGGCAGCAGTGTGCCCAAAAAAACCCCCCAAAAACTGCCGAAACGAAACTAAACGAAACCGCAGGACCGGCCCAAAGTCTCTCTCGGCTAGGGTGTTCCGTAACACAGGAAACCGCCGCGGTCCATGCTGACGGCGCGCCCCATTTGGCCCGTGCCGTTTCAGTTTATTCGCATCACTCTCTCCGACAGACTTCAGCTGAAGCAACCGTGCGCTTCCGACATTGTTTTTCAATTACTTAGCTCAAGGCACTTACGCTGTACACTAGAATTACAGGGGGTACAGTAGGTAATGTTCCACAAAAAAATGTTATGAAAAAACGACTCTCACATATTTATAGTTATATAGACTTCTTATCTATGTTATGCAAGACTTGTACTTAATTTCACGCATACCAAAGTCAGCACTAGAAATGTTTCCAACTCAGGACAACTATAATAAAAAGAGGGGGTGAAGAAGCTTTGATTGAACCCACAGGGAAAAAGGGTGCTTTTCAGACGTCTCCACGTGCCCGTCCCACTACAGGAGGAAGCGGACCAAAGAGAACTGCGGGACAGTGGGCGACGTACCGAAGAAATACCGAAACGCACCGAGACGTCGTGGTTGTCGTCATGGCACCCAACCCGGCAAAGGAGGAGTCCCGCGAAGACTATCATCAAAGGGGATTCCGGAAACCGTTTGTGAGAACTACCGCACCTCAGACACCACGGCCCGCCACTTTAGGACACCCCTCACACCCACGGAGATTTTTGTGTTCGGATAATTCATTTGACGTCTTTAAAAAAATTATTTATATTTGAAAGCACTCGGGCCAAGTACACGTAATAAACAAAGGCATCTTTTATTTTTTGGACAGAACCCACTGAGATTAGCCAACCATTCTAGGGCACTTGTAGCGCCCACCTTTGAGCATTCCGAGTGCCAGAACACCAGGGCAATACAAGGGAAAGCCTGGGGACCCGTGCTGTACCCTCGAAATCTGTACAGCGGGCGTGGCGGGACGTCGAGGACGAGGAGGGGCGGGGCGTCGAGGACAGCACTGTGACAATAGGTGCCTCACGATCCCAGTTAAAGTCTGACCTTTCCCTGCAGTCTGACACAAGTGCCTCGGGCACACGTCGGGAACCTTGCACACAGGTGGTGGTGCTGGTGGTGGTGGTGGGGGAGGAGAGACTTAGGAATGTCTCGTCTGCAAAACTTACCCCTGGCTGTTTCATCTTCTGGAGTGCAAACTTCAGCAGATAAGACAGTTGATCTATTGTTAGCATCGTCATAGCTTTGCTCTGAGTTTCTATGCACTCAGCAACTGTTATTTTCTGAAAAGCAAGAGGAAAAGGTGCATGTTTAAAAAGCCACACGTTTCGCG
>JAOVYW010000084.1:1885418-1898972 GCA_025775045.1 Hiodon tergisus | reverse complement strand
CCCCCCCCCAGGCTTCTTCGGTGCAGATGTGGTGACCCTCTCCTGTGTCAGAGGGATACTGGACTCTTGTTGACTAGGCTAACCATGAAAAGGGGTGGGAAGCAAACAATCTATCCTCATCTGCGAATAATATTTCATGTTGCAATGTTTTTTTTTTAACAGCCAGAGGAAACAGACGCATGGGCAAACGCACAAATCCTATCACCTTCAAGCCACCAGTCTCTCTTTTCACACTGCAGGTTGCCGCCCATGCAAGGTTCAGTGCCAATTGGAGGAGGCACATCCCTCTGTACGCCAGTAGGAGAGGTTTATTAGCGATGAGCCAGCTTGGCCCACCCAACCCGAGTGGCTCCCCGCTAATCGTTCGCTGACGCTCCCAGTCAAACTTGGCAAATGGCACGAGCTGGATCTGAACCAGCGAACTCCAGCTCACAGGGCGAGCGTATTTTGTAAGCGAGTCACTCGGGCGGCTAGCTATTACACGTCCACTTAAAATAGGGTGATAAAACTAAAACATTCATTATTTATAGCCATTTAACCCGCACTTTTAACGCAGGCCAACTTATTTCATCAAGCTGGATACTGTTCGGCTTAAAACACTTTAAAAAATAAATTTAAAAAAGCCGGTATTTCTCTGGCCGTCCTATGAAATGACCTCTGGTATTGTGGCCAAATTTCCACAATATTCCGCCCAGAAACACCGGTCCATTTTTGCAGCTCCAACCAGGATCAAACAAGTGACGATAAATAAATACATAAATAAACATCCTTGCAAATCAAAGCTTACAAAAGCGCTGTCATATTGGAACATAATACCAGAAAGCAAGAGTTGCATGGTGTTAACTTTCACAAAGCCTACACATATAGGCTACTCAGTGCACTTGGATATTTACTGTATTACTAACCTATTTAATCAAGGACTAACCACATTTGATGGCTCACATTAACGATCCTCAATAAGCAAACCTTTTCACATCTCAGCAAACTCGACACTATGGCTGCATTCGTTTAGAAATAGTAGCCTGTTTGCGATTAAAAGATTTAAAATTCAAGGTTTCGTTTGCACAAAACAATCCGCAGAGAGCACACACGAAATATCAAGGACAGTTTCCAGAAGCAACGTGTCAAGTGTTATTAGGCCACAGATAAATGAGGTCTGTGTAGAAGTGAAAGAGACTGGGGGAGGGTGATGTCCCCTGACCAGCTGCTAAGCCTTCTGTAGCTCAAACCACTGTTACAGTATGACCCAGTGGCAAATGTGCAACAGAACCGGAAAACGTCTGAACAAGTCACGTGATCCGATAATAATAAAAAAAAACCACATTCTAACACCTGATCCACAAACCAACCCATACTGCCAAAATGTAGGTTAGACGCAAACAGGAACATGACCACTGAGGAATCATCATGCAACAGTCAAAACGCCCACCCACCCCCCGGATCGCGGCTCACCTTTGGAACGTGCGGACATGTCCATCCCCTCTACCACATCAGACTCCGTTTTTATTTCTTCGTCAGCCAAACTGCCACAAAAGGGGGGGGGGGGAGGGGGGGCAAAGAAACATGTCATCTCACAAACTGTTCAGTAAATGTGTCCGTTTAACTGTAAACGACCCTAGAAACATCCACGCCTTCACCCCGTCGGGAAATATCTCACCAGAGATTCATTCCGTTCGCAATTCGCACCATCAACCACCCCTCTGAGTTTTTAGCTTACATAGCATAAGTTTAATGTCCGATTACTGGAAGAGAAAAGAATCAAGTTTCAACGTGGTTGTGTTCACATTTGAAACGAAATGGCAACGGTTAACCTTTTCGGTTGCTTGTTCACAGTTTATTAGTGTCTATCTAACCTGAATTTCAAGTGTTTGTTCCAGTGAGTGCCACAAGAGAGTGTCTCCATGGCAACGAGTAGCCTTTTCTCAGCTGAACAGAACTGTACTGCGCTATAGAGAATACAGTCACCCCACCACAGAGCCTGCACACCCACGTCGGCCAAGGAACAACCAGGCATAGGAGATCTCCTTTTTAAACTCATTCTTGACAAAGGGATTTCTATATTAAAACAAGTCTTGGGGGTTTAAATCACCGTTCAGCACCTAAAAATCCCCCGCCTCCAACCGCAAACAAGAAACTGTTAAAAACCCTGGACTGTCTAAGAATTTGACGCTAGCTTGCATTTGCAAATGGATAATACAGTGACTCAAACCACAATATAGGAAAATTAGGCCACTAATACAGTGTAAATGAATCGCCCCCTTCCCAGGTCTACAACGCTATCACAGATATACAAGAAAGATACTTGTGAATAAGGGTGACGCAATCATGTCAAAATGAAACCAATTTCCTTCCCATTGACGGATCGGCATAGCAACAGACCAAAGAAAGTTTAAACCAAACTCTAGCCAACACACAGCATAGGCGTTCCCAAAAGGCTTTGATTTAAGCATTATCACTAGACTTATCCCAATGGAAATTTTTTTTCTCTTTTCCAAAAACAACAACAAAAAAAATGTTCAGGTGAAAGGCTGTCTTTTCACATTAGCCCAGGCTCTCCCATACCAGAATGGCTTCATTGACAGAATGAAGGCCCATTCATCCCCATGGAGGAAGGCCGGAACCTAGGCCAACCGCCCTACTGCGCGAGGAAAAGTTAACTGCTAAAGGTTCTGCAATGCTAGCAGCACCCTTCCAAGGGTTAAAATAAAACAGTCGGATATCATATTGCAGCATGTCCAGGTCACGTGGCCGGGGGAGGGGCACACACTAAACCAGAGAGGGAATGTCCGTTCCCTTGGCTTGGCTTGGCTTGCACACGTACGCAACGGTCTTTGCCATGTTCGACGGCGGTCACCGAATAAGACCGGTGGGCTTGCGTCGGTTCTGCTGGAGTCGTGGGCTCCCATGAAGCCAGGCCTGCTGTCTGCACGCTACGATAAATCCCAGCGGTGTCTGACCAGGTGATGCCATTTCGACCCTTTCCCAAACGCGCGCAGAAAACCACCAATCACAAAAGAGCACTACGAGAATGCTCGGACAGACGTACTAATGGAGGACAGAGCCTGAAAAGTGGTTTTTTTGCTGTGGTAGGTCACCTCTGGAGCAAAGCCACCGAAAAAAGAAAGAACGACTTTGCCAACGAACCGTGCACAAGAATGTACAGCTAATGAGTACATCCATAAATTCCCTCAACACACACACACACACACACTTTTTAGCGCAATGTAATGGGACCAGAATCATCAAACGTAAACCACAAGAAAAAACTCCAATTCCATCCTTTCCCCTCCACCCCACAGAAAAATCCCCCTAGGGCATTCAAGTGTATTTTTTGGCTTGAACAAACACCGTTTCACAACACCATACATCAACTCACATCCATCACCGGCAAATTAAAAGCAAAGATGAAAAAAGACAAGAAAGAAAAAAAACCAGCTTCCTGTTCTTACATCGCCTTCAAAGACGTGTCTTGAGGACAGTTCTGCAAGGTCCGCAAAAAAGCTCTCAGATCTGAGGAGGGGGAATAAAAAAAGGAAACCCCATCTGAAGCACCCAAAACCCCAGAAGAGGATAGCAGACCAATGGGTTTTTCGGGAAGGTGCACGACTGCGCTCCTGGGGAAACAAGGACGCCCCATTCAGAGAAGCACCTCAGGCCTGGAGAGAGGATGACCAGCCGGATATGGAGTCAATACCCCAGTGATGTTGCAGGTTAAATTAAAATGGACTGTTCATAAGCATCGCGCCGTGGAGGAGGAGGAGGAGGTGGAAAAAGCCACAGCGTTGGAGGCTGTGATATCCGAGGGAGTGGTGTGCAGCATCCGGGCTGAAAACGGGAGCAGAACCACAGCAACCCTCAGGCCGGGTCCGACACACACACACACACACACACACACACAGGTACGTCCTCTCACCCAGATCAGGACGGTGGAGATCAACGTGCTGAGGAGGACACGGTTCCACAGGACCAGCCATCGAGACTGAGAGACGACCGACAGATTGGAGCGTGTCCCACTCCCCCTTTCTCACCAGTCCCTTCACGCTGCATGCACCCTAATGATTTTACACTCAGGATTCCTCCCTTCTCCCCCGTTCCTCTATCAAAGACCAAAACAACACGCTCACGTCTGCCGTTAAAGGGTGAACTTTCTCTTACGTCCGTCACCTTCGGGGATAAATAAATCAACACCATGAAAAAAAAAAAAAAAAACAAGAAAAAAAAAGGATGGGTCTTTAGTATGGGGAAACTCAGCTGCAAACAAACAAGCACAAAATAAATTTTAAAAAAATTAATCACTCGCTGATCATTTTGTCACATTTAGTTCCAGGTGGGATTCAGTTTCCCAGCACTCTCAGATAGAAGCTTGTGGTGAAACTGTGCCAAACACCACTCTGCCTCCCTGCTCACCCAAGATGGCCACTTCAGTGGGAGATGGCAGTCCACAACAGAAAGCTGGATACATCAGACCACACAGGCCTACACGTCTGAACACATAGAGCCTAACTTCAGCCACAGCCTTCTGAGGCAAGACAGCAAGAGCTCACATTGAAGGAAACCTGAGCCAGCCTGTGTTTGCCCCATACCTCAGACATTCCACAAAAAGAAAAGATCACCACCACCTCCCCCACCCCCCCATATAACATCCTTCAATGCAGAAAATGGACACATAGTAGCATACCTTGTCTTAATGCACAGAATATACAAGACAATTCTTCAACCGGGCCTTTAAATGTGCCTGGATGGGACGAAACAAAGATGGTTGCAGAATTTTCCAGAAGGGCCTTGCACTCCCAGCTGCTACACTGCGATTGTCAATCTTTAACCTCAGCTGTGGCTGCGATTGGTTTGAGTGCTGCATGGAGTGGCCTGATTGGCCGGCTGTGCTGTGCCACAGAGCTCAGAGCTACCTTCTCCCTCCTAGACATTTTGCTGCAATGCAGAGATTTTTCAGAAATTAAACAATCATTTCACCCAGGATAAGCTATTCCGCAAATGTATTTTGAGCACAAAAAAAACCTAAAAGATGACCACATGCTAAACGTGTTCACAGATCTTATTTAAACTATCTGCCTTCTGCCAGAGAGAAAATGTCCCGGTGTCCATTTTAGAACGATCCCTTCCTGCAGCAGATGGTCTAACACAGCTACCCTTTGGTAGAGCTATTAAACAGAAGAGAGTTAAACGACCAAAAATCTCAGTACTCACATTTTTTATTTTAAAGGCATGTTTGGTTTGACACTTTATTTTAGAAACATAAAAATAGAATAATTATGTGATAGTTACATACTGCCGGTATAGAGAGTTGTATGTATGAAATACAAATATATACACACACACACATATATATACACAGTTACATTTATGTGCTGAATCTATATTTATCAGCAAGTGAGCAGAGTAAACAAGGTGTGACAGTGCTAATAAAGACAGAACTAGCTTTAAAATGATTAAATAAATGTAACTACTTTAATGAGTACACAGCTCACTTTGTATGGTACAGAGACTAGAGCTTTATGACTTACAAAGAGACCAGACATTTCAGAACAATAAACGCCACGGCCGAAACATAACTCTTAAAATAAATAAGGTTAAAAACTAGCTCGTACGACGTTAAACATAACAATGCCCTACTGAAGCATTACGCGGAGACCGCCTGAAGCGCTTCTGAGGCCGAACGTACGCAATTCAGGGAGCCAGACAGCACAGACACTTACGTCTCAGCGTTAAAATAAAAAGCAACCTGAAACAGCTGATTGTGCACCAGCACAAACCACAGTATTGGAAGGCGAGAAAGGGTTAACACTCCAGATCAGGCAGTTTAAAGCCGCGAAGCCATACAAACAAAAACCCCCCCCCCCCCCCCCCCAAACCAACACAGAATGTGATAACTGCAGTAACTCTTATTATCCCTTACCCAGGAGCCCTGTGCTGCTTGTGAACCACTCTTGGTTTCCACAGACGACTTGCTGAAAGGGGAAACACTTGGTAAACCTCACAGACAAGAGGGCTGTAAATTGTCCACTTAGGCCCTATTCTCAAACACCTCTTTCCTAGGATGCGTTCCTAATTAGGCTGTGGCGGGGAAACTAAATTATGAACACCGCAAGTTAGCTGCTGTTGTTGTTTTTTTCGTCAAAGTCTAAATGCGAATAAATCTAAAGCTGAAAAAACAGAAACAAAAAGTGTGGCAATAAACGGGGAACGTCTGCCCTACACGTCGAGCAAAGAAAGCGGATTACAAAAGGTCATGGTTTCTTTTCAGGCCACTTGCTTGAGGCAGAAACGACAAGTAAAAGAGAGTCAGAACAGATGAGATGAAGCTACAGATTTTCTCCCCCCTGATAGAGTAACGTGTTGCTTCGTTTGCCACCAGCTCCCCCTGGGAACCCCTACCGCCCTGATACAGCCACATCTGACTCCCAGCTTCCATTTTCTCTTGCCTGGCATGTGACACAGCCATACAATGATGCAGGCAATCTGCTTACAAAAGAGCCCCCCCCCCCCCAGAAAAGATCCAGGCAACAGAGATAAAGTGCTCAATATATTTCTTGGTTGGTTTTTGAGAGAAAAGGATTTACCATGGTCATATCTGCACTTCAGTTTGGAGACTAGCTAAGCACCCATGTGACCAAAAAAAAACCACAGGCAAGCAGGAGAAAGTCTGCCTTGCTTCTGCCAGGCTCCAGTTCTGTTGTGTGGGACTTTTCAGGCTTTTATTCCACCTCGAGAATTAGACTGTATTTCTGCAGTAGATCAATAGTACAGGAAGGAAGAGAAAATAAAAATCAGGCTTACCTCTGTGGATGCATGGCTAACACAGTGTTATGTCAATACTTATAAAACATGGAGGACAGTCTCAGTCCTTAGACAGAAAGGGCTTGGCACTTCAGGCTTGATGATCAGGCCGTCTGATGGAAGCCAGACCCTGAATGGCCTCTTTTCACAAGCAGGATATAAGGCCGCAGCGGATTGGCTGAAACATTTCCTGAGTAATTATCTTTGTTCAGCACAGGCAGGAGCAGCTCTGAGAGAGAGAAAAAGAAAAAAAAGTCAGTGCTAGGCCCAAATCCTAAAATACACATTTTAGAGCCTTCTGTCTAATAAAGGAACCAACAGAACTCCACACAACAGTGATATAACACTGCATCGATAGTAATCGGTCATTCACAGACGTGTTTTGTAACATAAAGAGTGAAAAGCAGATCTGGTCTGGTGCAGCCTCCATGTTGGAAAGAAGGCCTTTGTTTAAATCCCTCCCATTATTTCAGCCACCCAAAGAGGACATGCGATTTTAAGGCAAAAAGTAAACAAAAACAGCGCAGGACATGCAAAATGAGACCCAAAACATCATCCATTTAACCAATTTCATTCTTATTTCCATAACTAAGGCAGGATACAAGATTAAAAATTTTTTTAAATAAGCTAAATCTTGCAATTTAGACTAAATGTTTTCTCTGAAAACATTTCACACATTACCAAATGCACCATTTACCCATTCAGCTTCTATAAAACTAGAAAATACACATCAATTGGATACACAAAAGACTACACATTTTTAAAGTACACAAATATACCACACCGATTAATTTACTATGGTGCATGTAAAACTGATCTTTTTTTATTAATACCAGACATCTCAGCAATAACTGGAACACTAGACGTTATTAGAAAGTCAAACATCTATAATGTGTTTTAATTGTACATTGACAATAAAATATTTACATCAATACATAGAGGGAAAATGATATGCTCCTGATTTTAAATACTTAACAGTAATTTTGAGAATTCCAAATAAAATTTTAAAAAAACGTGTATTTGAATTAAATCTAACATGTGACCAAAACAAAACACAAAAAGGTGCACGTGTGTATTGTATCTGGGGAAGTCTGTCCCCCCCTGAGATTTTACTTAAATCCACAGCTAAGGTTGCATTGATAACAAATCCTTTCAAGAGGAAAGGAAGAACAGGCAGATCCTAAGCATTGTAAAAAGGAAAAATACAACACAGTTGTATTTTCTTTGTGGAGGTTTCAATGCTGAATTCCTGCTTCCCTTTCAACGGCAGCTCATATACAATGTCAGTCTGTCCCTTTGTACCCTGTCCTTTGTTGAGATACTAAATTATTCAAAATACCTAGTTAACAGCATTCACACTATTGTTGCCTTGACCAGAGGTGCCTGGAATTAAAGCTAGTTTCAAGCGAACAGGCCCCACTAGCCCAACAACATTTCGTATATCGATTTTCGTTTTATGAATCCAGTGAAAAGCTGTCTCAAAGTTTATTCTTCCGAATTAAAGGAAAAATGTAAACGATTTTCTCGCAATTATAACTTTTGGTTTTGGGTAATTATTGATTTTATTTTATTTTAATGGCTGTAGACGCTTTTACGGTATTGTAAAAGTTAAGGGTGACATCTAGCGTTAACTAGAAGAATGACCACTTTTTTTATAGGACGCAATCAAACATCTCTCCGTGACTTTTAAACCCGAAATATAAATAAAATTAATCGTATGTACTTCGGGACAGAATAGGCAGAGTAGCTAAAGGGAAAATCATAAGGACCACACGACGGCCTCAGCAAACAACCAAAATAAAAAATATTTTTTGATTAAACTGGTTATCCGCAACAGCTTGCATCTCGCTAACCAGAAGCTGCTCGGAACAATGTCAACATCCCATCCGTATTACTCGATGTTACACCTGGCTCTATGTTCAAGAGATGTCCCTTACCTGCCACACAAAGAAAGAGTGGCAACTTTGCTTAAGTTCTGGAGATGGTGGTATTAGCATTCGTTACACTGAGGTTGTAAGCATTGATTTTGTGTTATCATATGCTCTAGCTCAGCAAAAATAGTGACGTTCACAGCACCAGATTACTTTAGACGAATGCTAAAGTCCAGAATAAGATATTTTTTTCTGGTAATACCAATTAACGTTGATTTTGGCTTAATCGCATCACATTTCTGCCCGTAAATCAGAAAATAAAACTGGTATGTGACAGGGGCACTCAAAGCACAAGGCTTGAGACTTAAGATGGGGAAATTTAAAGACCACGATTTGAGAAAGTTGCAAAACCACTATGCTAAGGGGCTACATATACTAGCTAATATATGTGAATAACTGTGTGTTTAACATCCGACTTTATAAACCAGTTCCCACGATTCCCTAAAAAAAGAACCGTTCAACAAGAACTATTCGTTTACGAGTAGCACACCACTATCTAATAATGATGATTGCTAACCAATAATACAAAAAGTCTACATGGACTTCGTTGGAGGAGTACATTTATTTATCCGACATTCTTACACATAAACTTCTAAATTCCCATATGTTTTAGTTGCTTGTATCTGCCCAGCAAGTAAACCAACGCTAAACACTCCGTTAGACCCACCGAAGCAAAAATCACGGTACTTGTCATCCCACGATTCTTCCGTTGAGTGTACTCAGGAGCGGGAGGTAAAGGCCACATACACGACCACAACATAACCAGTAATAATTACCAACCTGGTCTGGTGAAATCGCGACGACTGTATCCTGTGCGTGAAGCACCACCATACAACTAACTAACATAGGTGGCGTTTAAGACTGTTTGCTGGTTGTGCTAACGTTGCTATTAGCAGGACTACCACCATCACCACTTTATTTCCTATGGATTGTTTACGTGTCAGGAGGAAATTCCATCCTGATATTCGAAGATTTGCTGGGGCGAATACCTAGTTTCAGTGAAATTCATAACACTTTAGAGCAATGTGAAAGGTCGGCTCAATTAAATGGTTCGTAGTCATTACCGTGTATTTCGCTGACTACAACAGGAGGTCAAGGGGACCGTTTTCACAACATCCAATCATCATTCAAGGATCGTGATCTAGCTCTAGACCCCTTGTAAACGAAGGAACTTTTCGTCGTTGATTCTATAACTATATGATTGGCGCGCCCCCCAGTCAATCGAAACATTGTAGTACCATGCGTCATTTATGTTGTCACTCAAGCAAAAAGCCGGGGCATTTTACGTCAGTGGGCGGTTCATGAATGAGCCTGGAGTTGAAACTGGGAGGGTACGGCGACGGATTCTGTGCCTCAGTGCGTGGTGTCTGTTTGTGTATCTTTTGACATTACTTTGAATACATGACAAAAAATATACCATTTTCACTATTGAGTGGAGGGGGGTAGGAGGTGATATCGGGAAGTGCAAGTGGGTGCAGTGAATAAGTGAGTGAGTGAGTGAGGAGTTAAGAACCGTGACAGCCATGGGTTTCCGTAAGAAGAACAAGAGTCCGCCGGTACTGAGCCACGAGTTCGTGATCCAGAATCACGCAGATATCGTTTCGTGCGTAGCCATGATCTTTCTGCTGGGACTGATGTTCGAGGTATTGTATTTAAACGAAAAGCAATAATCACCACGAGCAAAGCACCTTGTTCGCGACAGCGCAGAGGGGGCTGGGCGCAAACGTCCTCCCAGTTTCAGTCATGTATCACGATAGCAAAGAGGCCCTTACTCAACAAACGGCTGCACTTTTTAAACTGTGTTAAATGCTAACAAACTGTACCGTAACCGCTCAAATGTAAGGTTTTTCTAGCCCCATTAAATTTATAATCAAACGTTGGTTCTATTGTTGGTCGACAAAAGAGAATCGGTTGGCATAATGTTGTCAAATGTTATTGGGGGGGGGGGCGGGGAGGGTGTTTTGTTGTGACAGCAAGCTAGCCATGGAGTGACCATCGTCCCTTTTAAAGTGTTGCTAGATAACTGATCTACGCTGCTAGGCGGCTAATTTGACATTTCTTGTTACTTACTGCAGTTCATTTATGATCAGCTGCTAACGTAAAAATATATTACTTAAATATATTAATTTTTATTGACTCGTCAAATTTATGTTTAGAGAATAAATGTGAAAACCCGCACAAGTCTACAAACACCTATTGTCAGAGTGTGTTAATCCCTGGAGTTGTTGGCACATGCGTTACACAAACACGATAAACTGCAACAGCTTTATTATGCCAAATCGGAAACGATTCCTGGATTGTTTCCCAGCTCTGACATTATTGTAAGCCTAATTGATAGATAACAAAAGGAAATGTAGGGTGTAATTAATCACGCAGGGCATAGTGGCAATAAAGAAAGGTCAGGGCATCGTCGGTGCGAGTCACTGATGGTTTTCTCTGTAATTCTGCAATGTCAGTCATGGGCTGCCTGGTAGTCTCACTGCAAACGGAGCCAAAATAAACGACAGTATATGTAATCGAGGTCTTGACCTCAGAACTAATTCTGTGCAAAATTCAAAAGGATGTGTAGTTCAGTGCCAATGTAGACATTAGTCTAAAGGTTAGTCAGATGAGACGAAAATTTAAATCTTTTTATTTTTATGTTTTACAGGTTACTGCAAAGTCTGCCGTCATGTTCATCACTGTCCAGTATAATGTGACGTATACGTTTGGTAAGCTAACGATTGTACCTGGGTAGAAAACGCACAAGCATTTCATAGCAGTGTCCCATTAACCAGAGTTTCAAGTATACCGCACTGTGGGAAGTGCGCGTTATGAGAGCGACCGTTATAAAGGTTATTTGTCTCAATATGGAGAGAACAGCAAACTGGCTGCCCCATGTTGACTCTGTATCTCTCTCTCCAATGCAGACGACATGCCTGATCCGGTGTTTTTTTACGAATATGGACCGAAAGACATGGCTACTGTGTTCTTCTATATGCTGATTGCCATCGTACTCCATGCCTTGATCCAAGAATACATCCTGGATGTAAGTGATTCACCAAATGAATAGCCTCAGCAGGGAGGATATTTCACGGGACCAATCGTATATAAAATAGTTTGGAAACACCTGTTGATTCTACATAATTATGAATAATTTTTAATAAGGTGTTTTTTTTTTAAGGCGCTAGTGTTTACATTCAAATGGGAAGCTAATTTAGGTGATATAGTAGTTCGCAGTAAACGTAAATGAATAATTGATATAGTAGGTTCTACAAATACTTGCACTAGTACATGCAAAGTATATAAATACACAAAGAGAGACGAATGAATGAATGAAACATAACAGCAACATATCACAAAAAACTAATACCTGTTAAAGTAGCAATGTTGTTTACGGCATAGCCTGTGAAAAATGTGATGCAATAAAATATGTTGGAGGGACTGCAGCAACTTTTTTTTAAAACGTACAATTCAGAGCAATAGAAAGAATAACAATTAGTTAACACCTGCATGTACCGCCAAACATGCCATCTCAGAACGGCTTCAGGAACGCGACTAAGCTAAGTTTACTTGACCGTTCTGCGCATTCCCCAGACCTAAAACCTGATAGAGCGTCTTTGAGATGAGAGGAAACCGGCTGTTTTTAGGATGAATGTACCGCCGTCCAATCTACAGCCGTCCAATCTACAGCCTATGCGTGATGCCACTGCTTAGCATGGACCGACATCCCTGTGGAACGTTCCCAGCACCACGTTGAGTCCCTGCTCAAAGAATTTGGGCTGTTCTGGAGGCAAAGGCGAACCTGACTCGGTACTAGAGTGGGCGGAGCTGCGTGTGGCTGATGTACTCGTGAACACCTCTTGCTGCTATCTCAGTGTCTTTTACAAGTCAAATTCCATTCCCTCGCCTCTGTATCCAGGAGCCCCGATGCACGCTCTAGCCACTCTTGACTTATTGCAGTGACTTTAATCTCCACTGTGTTGCTTGTCAAATACGTGCAAATACGTACCGATATGTATAACATACCGAAACGTTGTGCAGCTGGCAGAACCAAACCTCCCTGGAAAACTACAGATACAGGCGTGATGTTCTCGAGAGTGTGTGTTTATCTGTGTGTGTGCCATTTGGTCTTGTATAAATACAGAAGCAGGCCTTTGCATAGCATCTCCGGCATGCACATGTAGATAAACTGAATATGCTGGCGATGAATTAGATAATGTTTTTTGATATCTGGAGTATATGTTTCCATGGTGAATTTCATCTCGTTTCAGAAAATTAATCGACGGCTGCATCTGTCAAAAACCAAGCACAGCAAATTCAATGAATCTGGACAGCTTGCAGCCTTCTACTTATTTTCCTTCATCTGGGGCAGCAGCATCCTGGCTGTGGTAAGACGGGTACAGCAGAGTGAAAGAACACAGGGAGCTATTTGCCTTCTGATAAATGTTTGGCTGGCTGTCGACCAACACTGTGACTAATGCAGGGTTTTTTTTGTGTGTCTATTAGGAGGACTTTGCAACCAATCCAACTTTTTTATGGGAGGGATATCCCCACAAGCACATGTTGTAAGTGACGTTAGTCTTCCCCAATCTTATACCATTTACCCCCATTTTACCGATTATGTTAACCAGTGGATCTGCATTGTCTTAAGCGTTGCGCGCGTAGCACAATGTTGTATCTCAGTATGTTAGGATGCGAGCAACTGCCTAGGGTTCTCCCTTTCTCATGATGCTGTGTGTTTTTTAATCACCCTGTTCTCCCTTTCTCACGATGCTGTGTGTTTTTTAATCACCCTGTTCTCCCTTTCTCACGATGCTGTGTGTTTTTTAATCACCCTGTTCTCCCT
>JAOVYW010000084.1:1850552-1872304 GCA_025775045.1 Hiodon tergisus | reverse complement strand
CTGCGTGTTTTCTTTGTGAGCGCCTTGTTCTTTGAGAAGAAGCAGTGCTTTGTTTTAGACGCATGGATTACACACCTACATCTCAGCTACGTCGTTGGGAGTGATAACAAACCTGCGCAGTCAAAAAGGTAAAAGTTTTTAAACTTTGAACAGTGAAATACTAATGGAGCAAAAGGGTAATCCACGACGTTCGTTTTCCCAGTATCATCATGTGCTGCACAAACCGTCTTTTTTCTTTTCTTCTCCAGTAGTATCGCCGACGGCAACCCTTCTCTCTGCTTCCCTGGATGTGGCAGGAATGCTTTTTCTACCCACAGATAGTTTTAGAAGACTTATTGCTTCCCAGTTATTTAAATGTTGCCATGAGCGGATTCAAACTCCCTGAAATTTCTCTGATTTGATGAGGTTGTCTCAGTTTGACGCCTTCTCATGAGCCACAGATGTACTTTACGAAAGGTACGATTCCAGCTTCAGGAAGGAGGGCCAGGGCAGACTTGAGTTTTTTAAAGGTTTTTTTAGGAAGCAAACTCCTTTGTGGGTTTGGCTGTGGTTGTGTCTCTCACAATCGCAGCCTTTGAGGCAGTGTTTTAACTTGGGAGGGTCTGGGCAGTTTTCTACTTCTAATTTATAAGAGACAGGAAATGACAGAACTTAGTTTCCAGTCAGCAAATGTGGTTAAATGTGGGTGTTTTATCATTTTAGAATATACGACACAAAAAAACACAGCTATTTTGTTTTTTTTCATTATAGATATCTAGGGAGAAAATTATTGTTTGACCTATCAGGCATTTACTCTGAGGTTTAAAGAAGGAAAAAAAAACATCTAAATAGAGGGACATTATTTAAATCTTGTCTGATTTTTAAAACTATTTTTATAAAGTTGAATCAAGTGTAGTATGTTTGGCTTTGTTATAATTGTAATTATGCAGCCTCGTTACTTTAGTTTCTTTTAATTATTTTTAGCTTTTTAATACAATGAAATGGCAGGCATAGCACTTCAATAGCATTTTCCCAAATGGCAGAATAAAACTGTTCTTTAAATAGACACTTGTGGAAGCTAGTCGAGAGCCTGATTGGCTGAAATGCCTTGGGTCACATGGTTGAAACACAATAGCATGACTTGACTTGTGAGTGGGGATGCTCAAATATAGATCGTTTGAAATGCCTTGCAGCAAACAGGATTCAGTTTTTCCCCAATAATCTCTTCTCTTACGTTACCAAGCATGGTCTTATTATCATTTTTACTTTTACTATATATATTTTTTTGTAGGCTTACATTGGCTGGTCATGTATGTAGATGGAGATTTACACTCACCAGTTGTGCGGTTTTAATTCAGCTTGTGCACCACACGGTAACGGTATCTCAGCTCAGCGCCATCATAATGAGTTTGTGATAACAAAGTCAAGCCTAAATTCTAAAGATTTCAAATCATTCTGATTATCAGACTAAGCATTAGGTGAATACGGCATTTTGTGTTTAGTCTTCCTCACTGAATGAAAATCTTCGGATGGGAATGCAGGTGCACCAAAGTTTGATCCAGTTTTATTGCAGGCACAATTAACTATTTTTTTCCCCTCACTGTGATATTTTTTATATGCACTGATGTGTCCCCTGCTTGCTTATAGATGTTCCAGTGTATTGCTTTTTACCAAGAGGTGTCAACACAGATGTATTCCTGAGTGTATGTATTTATGCAAATCTTTGTGACTTTATTTTATTATTACTATTATTGTTTTGTTAAAATAAAAGCTCTGTTTATTACCCAGGAATTTTTGTCATTGCTCCCAATGCAAAGTTAGAGCGTAATTCCCTAAATGTGATTTCAAGTCATATGCACAGAAGCAGCACGGAACATTCCAGAAAGGGACAGGGTTGTGCGCACATGTCATACTGAGGATCTGGTTGCAACTGTCGCAATTTGAAAGCGTGATCCACCCGTTGCGATACGCGCGCGCGCGCGCACGCTCCGGTGGGGGGGGTGGTTGTAGTTCCGCTCTGCGCTCACTGTGGGCGGCCTGTAAGGTGTTCCACTAGAAGGAGCTGTTGTACTTCTCACCTGCCAGAACCCGACAGCCTTGCAGGGAGAAGTCGCATACAGTCGCTGCATTAATAAATCACCACACACACACGTGCAATGCCTGAGAGGAGCTTCCTTGTGTACAGATGCTAAACCCAGAGGTTTCAGTTCACTGGGAATTATCGGTCACAGGTTGCTCATAGGGCAGTCGGTTTCTTGGAACGCGTACGAAGACAGGAAGCATTGTTAATATCCCCGGTATTCGATGGTAGTCAACATGTTTATAGATTTTGCTGTCGCACAGAGAGTTCCGTTTAAATCAACAGGGCGAGAGTGCCCTCTATCTCTTTAACTCTCCCCCTCTCTCCGAAGCAGTTAATTAATACACGAGTCTAGCTTCCCCCAGCAGAGCTCCCAATCACCTGACACACAACTTGCCTGCTATCTACGTCTCTCCTGGTGAGTATCCACCCGGTCCTTTGTTGTAGCTGCAGCCCCGCGTTCCTCCTGCAAAAGGGCACTGTTCATGAGCGACTGATTGATTTTACTGTCCAGAACCTGCCATGTTGGAGCCCCACACACTCTGAACCGCCGGAGAATAAATCTGCAAAAAAAAATTACATTTATATATATATATAATAGAAATAAATTTCTGGTAAATCCTATGCAAGTGACTGAATGGTGCAGATTACACTTCATTTCCATATAGATTAGGTTCATTAAAACAGGAGTACTTCCTTATTTAACGAAGCTCATTTGAAATTCTGTATTTAATAAGACATGTAATTTCATGCTTATAGACTAATAGCCAACAATTAGTGGAACCAGGGTATAAGTAAAAGAGCTCAAAGCCAGTCTTTGCCAAACGGCTGCAGCGCCGTCCCCCCCCTCCGTCCCCCTCGGTGCTCCTCTGTCACCACAGTCACAAGCCTTCCCCTTTCTCAGCGCGTGTTGGCTGCCAGTCAGAGCAAGGCCTGCGTTTCTGCTCTGAAGGGCCATATGGCTGAAGCTGGAAGCCATTGGTCGGAGCCGAAGCAGGAAAAGTTTTAATTGGGTCCCGCGGTAAAAATCTCTGAGAGTTCCGGAGAGAGCTGCTGGCAGCGCAGAGCACGGTTTGCCTTGTGAGTTTTTGGTTTCACGCGGGCCCTCGGTTGCCCCTTAAGTCTGGCCTCGGCGATGCATTCAGTGGGATGGGGTGATCCCGTAAGCTGGTGAATATCTTTTCACTTTCAGCGTGCATCAATGCTACCTGCCACCAGTGCGGGGGATAGTCAGGGCCCCTTCACAGAGGCGAGATTCTGTGGGCTTGCTCTCCTGTCCCCCCGCTGCTGACGATGCTGATTAATATGCAGCCTTCCAGGAGGTACCATGTGGCGGATCCGGGTCTTGCCCAGGGACAAGACAGCGAATCGATGGTCTGTTCTTCGGGGCATGGCAGGGAGCGCGCGAGTCGTGGCTGTGAATCTAGGACACTCAAACTCAAAAAGATTTATATCTGTGTCTGTGTGCGCGTGTGCGTGTGCGTGTGTGTTGAGAGTGCGATGATGTCTTCGCGTATCGGTGTGCATGCACGTGTTTGAGTTCAACAGACCAAGCTGTTGGACATGGCTCTTTGTATGTCGTTATTCGATATTACAGCGGTTTCGCTGTTTTTAATTTCCTTGCACACTTGGGTAGTGTTCTGTTTGGACTGGAAAATAGGCAACACGTCATATTGCATTGTCATACAAACAGGCCAGTAGGAAAACAAACACAATTGTTGCCCATTTTAATGAGAAATGCGGCCAGTTAATTACACAAGTTAATGTATTCGCTTGTTCTGTGTTTTAAACGTCCGTCGGAGGGCTCTCTAAAAGGGTTCATTCTGAGCATCATGCTGTTGTGCGAACTGGGAAAGTGTCAGGCCGGGTGCCACTCAGCCACTTGGCACTCTGTTCGGGGAAAGTGGGCAGAGCGTTCCACAGGGCACCTGGGTCTGACGAGAAGGATGGCCTGGTGACCGGCCTCCACAATAATACGTTTGTGCCCTGGTGCCGTCAGCCTTTTCTCAAGGCAGATAAAGAAGCACTGTCTTGTGGAGGGAGCCATTCAGATTAGGCTTCGGATGGGACCCGTGGTCACGGAGCTGTGCTCCGCGTTTTAACTGAATTTCTTCCATTCACTTCCCCCAAAGACAGACATCCCGTATGGGCGCTAACTGGAGCCCAGCTTGGCTGAGAGCTGCTCCACAGAGCCTTTCCTAGCAGTCACCTGGGATCTGGCTGGGATTTCTTCTCTATGGGGGGGTTGAATACTCTGTCCGACAAAGGCCCCCTGGCAGGCCTCCCTGTGGGTTAGTTATAATATAACGCACGCAGAGGGACCAGCAGCTGAGGTGGCGTATGTGTTGGAGAACGGCAGGAGTGTCGGCGTGGCCGGACACCGCTGAGTCCCAGGGCAGGGTCCCGTCCTCGCGGGGGGTGGCCAGCTGTGCTCTGTCAGCAGGCGCAGTCACTAGCAGGTCACGTGCTTTCCTCTGTGGCAAGCTGGGAGGCACACGCTTGTTGCTTACTGTACACAACATTCATTTCTGCTTTCAGTCTGAGATAACCTTCTGTGCATTCTCCGGTGGATATCAACTCTTAGGTGATGTTTCAATGAAGAAATTGTGTGAGTATAATAGGAATTGATAGGAAATCTGTGTTTGTTTTCTGAGTGGGTCGTTGAATCCTCTGAAAGAGACCTAACAAGATCGCCTAACAAGTGTGTTATGATGATATCTTGTTTGGTGTCTGTTTTGTTTTTTCTTTAGGAGAGCCACATCTACCTCTGTTTAAGTATTTCGATGGGCTGGCTTTGTCCACATTGTAGTAAACGGCTGCCGGCAGAGTGCTGGGATTATGGCTGTTCAGGACGCTGCAGGCGGAAGTAGAGAGAAATGGGCAGCGCTGGAGATCACACGAGGAGAGAGGAGTCAGCTCTCTGGCTCTGTCTGCCTCCCTCCTCTGAGCCCAGCTCGTTTCACCTGGGCGCAGTAGTTTTCCATTCCCTGTGGTCGCAGTTCCTGGGTTTTCTGCCTGTTTTGAATGCTAAACAGTCCCTCGGTCCTCCTCGCCCTGTCACTGTAGCTCATGCCTCTCAGATCCGTCTCCATCCGTTCTCTGGCACCCATTTCGGGTATGGGACGGGCCTCTGTTTCTCGGGGGGGTCTATTTAACGTCAGCATATCTGTGTATATCCTCTAAGCTGTCCGTCTCTCTCTGATACTGATATCGTTTTTGTCATTGTCTTCCAGCGGGAATGTATGGTGCTTAATTGTAACTGTCTTTCAGGTTTTCAATTAAGCTGCTGCTTTATTTCTTATTCGTTGTTATCAATAACTAGTTTTACATGATGAATGTTAGAACGTTTCTGATTTAAAGGGTAATGTTTGTTTTTTGGCAGCTTTATCTTCACTGTTGGTCATGTCTTGAATCTGTTCACAGATTTTGCCATCCAATACTTCACTCTAAACTGTTGTGTTTTAAAACTAAAAAAAGAAATGTATTAAACCATTTTCCACACAGTACGCAGCATGTTAAATATTTCTGTCCCTTTGTTTAATTTGTGAATTTGCACCCATGTCCGTGAAACGTTCTACTGCAGCAGACCAATGAGCCAGAATGTGGAAAACTCAGTGCTCACCTGGTAATCTGACACGATGATGGTACAACAAACGGATCCCTAGTTAGCTCCGCTCCATCGAGGGGAGCCGGCCGGGGGGATGGGGGAGGGCTCTTGGGACAATATTGGGTGTTCCTGCAGGTATCTGCTCCACTCTACTCCACAAAGGGAACAGAGGATTATATCCCTGCCTTTCCAAAGTGAGGGGGGGATGGACAAAAGCACTCTTGCTCATTGACAGTGGGCAGTAAGGAGCTGCTTTGCATTGTGTGATGGGGGAGGGGGATAAAAAAAAAGAGCACTGTAGCCTTTTTAGGTCTCCATGGCAATTAAACAAGGTTATACAGACAAGCACACATCGGGTCTAATGCAATCAATGCAAATTCATGAATAATCACCGATCAATGCGTGGCCTACGTAATCTTCTTTACCAGCAAACATTAACAATGATATCAGCTTTCATTAAAAAAAACACTTCAGCATAGGTTTCTGCTGCAGGCTTCTGAAGTGCGTTGTTCTAGCATTTCGCGTTACATATTCTACTTGTGTCAGTATTGAGGGGGAAAAAACCAAACATGGGGCCAGATAGATAAAGTATATTCTGAACATATCAGAACGGGCTGTTTTGCAGCAGTGAAATTCAAGTAGCTACAGACGTTGCCAAGCTCCTGCCGAAACACAACAGTGCTGAAGTGTAACTGCACAGCTTTTAATAAATCTCACTCTCCTTCTCAGGTGATCGGTTGAATGCTTTCACAGAACCCCATGCTCTTATATATTATCACCAACTTGTGTGTATAACTTACACAATCTTTTGTTTTTTTGTCTGACTCCTTTTAAGAAGACCATATGGGTTACTGTTGTACATTATGCCTAGACGAGAGACTGCCAGGGCTAATTATCAAGTGCTGTTCTCTTCGATCTGACCTCCCCCCTGCTTAGCACTGTCTCCCTCACTAGAACCGTCGAAATCTGACACTAGTGTGCCCAAGATCACCATGGTGACCACTTTGGTGCAACCCACCAAAGCTCCTCCTGGAAGGAAGACAGGTGCCAGCAATGTCCCATGCCCCAGTTATAAACATGCCCACCATACGTGGACAACACCTCCATGTGGAATTTGAATATACACGCTTATGATCATTACGCTCATATGTTATTGTGTCAATGGTTAATTGCTCATGTGAGAGACATCAATTTTGATCATTAACCAAATACTATGAATATGTGCCATTTATGTAATCTTAATACCGAGCTCAATTCATGTAGAAAATACAAAAAGAGACGATTAAACTGAATTGGCACAATGACAATTTAAATCAATAATTTAAGAAGGTTAGGCCTGTTTAAGTTAGGCCGGTTTAAAAATTCCTTAGTTTTATTTTATTTGTTTCCAAGTTGAGTTAAAACAGACTGGCACCGTGCTTGAGGTTTCAATAAGCCACCCAGCTAAATATAAAAACAACGGTCAATTTGGTCAAACTGAAATTATAATTAATTTTTTTTATCGTTAGAAGATCAGTTTTACCAAATGAATTGATGTATTTATGTTAACTTGACTGCACTTTTATTTAGCACTTTATATATTTATTTAGCACTTTATATATACAAATAGTATAAATTACATATTCAAAGGCACGTGGGTACAGATAAAAGTTATTTTCCTTTCCTTCACGTAACCCCATCCAGAGACAATATACAACTTATTTAATTAGATTATTTAAAAAAAAAAAAATTTTAACAGCTAAAGGCAAAAGTAACCATAAACAGAAAACAAGTTCCTAATAATCTCTAAAGTGCCTCTCTGGTTAGCTAAAAATAAATACTGAAGAATTTAGCTGTTATATTGTTAGGGCAAGCATCACCACCGGAGTTCTATTTCTCTTCTAAGGGAATTCATGTACTTGTAGTCCGTTTAGAGGAGGTATACCTGAATTAGAAGGACCACTGAGAGCTATGGATAACTACTTTACCCAGAAACCCTATCGCGTGGACACAAGCTGGTTTCTTGCGCTTAGGGAGTGTTTCCCATTTAAACAAACACAGTGCTGAAGATGGCGGAGAGTTAATAGTAAAAAAAGGAGGAAAAAAACTGGTCCGCTTAAAGGAATACGTGTAAACTGGTAAGTTAGCCACTATTTTATTTTCGGTAATTATTATATTTGTGCTGAAAGATGTAGTGGATAACGTTACTACTCATGGTTGGATATGACGAAAAATGCTAAGACTTCATTTTTCAAAGATGTTCTTGTTGGCTTGCACCCGTAACAACCCCACAGAGCCGTGCATGCTCGTTTATTTTGACGGTGATAAATTTAACAACTTTTCCTCGGTCTCTTAATCACGTAGTTCTATTTAAACACAATGCTTTATTTGCCATCGGAAGTTGGTTGTATTTGAAATTTATTTTCCATTGTGCAAAACATAAGCTTTTTTCTTAGTTTTGTTAAGTTTTGCACTGAGGAGAAACCGGAGACGGAAAATGATTTTTTAAAATGATTGATTAAATTACCATTGTCATGTTTCTAGTGTCGGTATTATTCACTGCCTATTTGGATATATTCATTTTGACGTTACTGTAAACCTAAACCGTTTCCGTAAAGTTTTATGTTTGGACGTGTTGCCATTAACGAGTGCTACATTCGATAGGATTGGCTACCGTGTAGGTCCATTTAAATCCTGCACTACCTTTCCGTTGTAAACTGAAACGAACATTGATTGGGGAAAAAATTAAGAATTTTGCATACCATACTGTTAGGTAATGGACTGTATTTTTAAATACACACTTTTCCGTAAACTGCATAGGCGTTGGTAGCTTTAACCACGGTTATGGAAACTTTTTTTTTTTTTTAGGTTTACTGTTGCTTAATTGAAGTTCGGGAAATGTCTCTCGAATTATATTCTGAGAATTTGGTACTGTTGTTGATTTATTGACGCTAATCTTGTGAAATTATGCCACAGGTTCTTACTTTAAGCATTGTGGGAAATTTCCGAGAAACTGACGAGTGGCCGAAGGATGTTTTCTTAACTAATATGAAAGTCAAAATATGGAGGTTTGTAATACTGAAAAGACGTACTTGCTTGTAGTTGGATCGTGTCATTGTACTTGCGCTGGAAATCGATTGTGACGCGTTTGAGTAGTCCTTGCGACTGTATGCAGAGAATACTTAGTGGCAGTCACGCAACAGGCCACTAAATTAATAATTGGTTACGTTTGCCGGAGTGTGTAAATGCTTTTACTTTTTATGAAAACAATAGCCTACTGACCTTTTGATTCCTCTACTTCTCGCTCGAAGTACATGTTGTGATAATGTTTTGACAATACATTCACTGAGAACTCTTAACTTCTGGTATATTTTCTACTTCATATATAGCTAGTATTCGTTTATAGAAGGCTCATACATGATAGCCTACTCGGTAAGTTAAGGATGAGGGTTTGTGTAAAATTGACAGCTGCTACGCTGAAAATACGTTAAACATAGGACTTAAGCAACTTCCCGGGTTTTACTTATTTTGGGTCAGGTTGGATACTTTAATTCTTCCTGGTTATGTGCATTACACTCAGTCAAGGTACCAGATTTACAATGTTTGGGGAATGCCTTTCTCTTTGTTGTTATGGTGGATAGTGTTTTCTACAGTTGTGCGTATCGTAGCGTTACAGTCCTGAATGCCGAATTGCTTTTATTTTAATGTACTTTAATGAGTATGGCTATTATTCATATATGGTGAGGCGGAGGCCCATACGTCACATATTAACTGTGCCGTTGTATAATGATTTCCCCCTTAATATCAGCATTGCTAGTAAGTGGGAATGAAGCACAATTGACCCACTAAATGGGCACAGTTGAATACTAACTATAAATAACTTGCTTTAGACCGGCTTGTGAGCAACAGAAAATGTAAAGCCTTAATTTCTCCATTTTTCTCTTGGGCGAATGTTAGCTGAAATGGAAGATTTCTTTCTTTATTTATTTATTTTTAACCACAAATAAGGTATGGAGTCGCAATAGGTGTGTGAATTTCCCCCCCCAGTTTATAAAACGCATAATGTTTCTGGGTTTTGTTTTGTGATTGCACCTTTTTTCAAATCCAAACTTGGACTTGGTTTCTGCTGTGTTATCCCTGCTAAGTAGTGGAGATCTAACTCTCTGGCTGCTGCTCAGGTAGTTAAAGGTGAAATCTTGACCGTAGGACTGGTTACGTTCATTGGCAATGGGGAAAGTAGACAAATTCTTGTCAAAGCCCCATGACTTAACATATCCCCCATTTTGTATGTGGACTCGGGTAACTTTTTGTTTCTTATGTGTAGCAGCCGTCTGTCACAAGTAGGTTTTAGTTATCAGTTTCCTCGTGCATGTGAAGTATTTCACCAGCGCATGCCTTTTACATGCTGAGGCAAACGCCTAACAAAATGTTAAAGGTACAGGTGGTGAGAGAGAGATTATTTGCATGTACTTTGTATTGGTCATCTCCGTCCACCCACTAGTTCTCTCTCTCCCCCTTTCGCGCGCGTTGCGACACTCATTTGCTTGTCCGAGTCAGGTGGCCAGCGCTGTACGCGTGCTGCATTAAAGGGGAGAACGTCAGAACGGCTCTCGCGTTTAATTTTTTTTGTGCCGCAGTGGGAGTCGAAAGTAGTTCTTTTTTTAATGAGGGTCTGTTTGTACTTTAACATGGAAATGGTCACAATGTTCTCAGCAATGCTGAGTATTTCTGGGGAAAGGCCTGTCTGTCTGTGCAGGTACAAAGTCTGGAGCGGGATGGATACTGGCCTCTTGTTTTGGCAGCAGTTTTAAGTGCCGGCGCGGCGCTGCCACGGATTAAGATGAGTCATGGAACCCGGGCAAAGGAGATAAGAACCCTGCAATGCCCCGTCTGTCCTTTTTCTTACCTGGCCAACAGGTGTTTGCAGGTCACGAGGTGGCTTTAAGCAGGGAAGTGGGAGAGGAACTTTTGGGAAAATGTACAGCAGACGCTGCCTTTTAGTGGAGGAAGCTTGAATTTTTCAGTGAAGTAGGCCGCTCTGCAGGTAGGCTGGGCAAAATCCGAACCAAAGAGTCGTGCAGTGCTATCGCGGCACAGCTCCTGTGGTTTAATGATGCCGTAATGATTATTTTCCAGCTCTGAGTTTCTGATTCAGACTTGGGAGCTTTTATTTGACAGTGTAAAGGAAACTCCGCCACCTCAGTCAGCGGAACTCCTCGGGACAACGTTGGAGCAGTGAGGGGGGGGGAAGGCCTTTTATTTTTCTTGTCAGCCCTGGCACCGTAACGGAGTTATCCTTTGTTATTTAAGAAATGCAAGTAGAGTTGTGCAAAAATTTGACTTATTTTTTACCTGGCAAAAATATTCAGACAGGAATTGCCCTTAGAATATAACACATTCCAAGTACAATTCATGTCTGATTATGATATATAAGGTGTTTTCAAAAGACCATAAATAAAAAAATAAAAATTATATATAATTTTTGCTTTGCTTAAACTGACCCACTAACCAACTCCAGGTATTCAAATATAACCGGTGGTTTCGGAATGAATATTCCAGTCTTTACAGCTATTCATTTTTCTGAAACCATCAACTCTGTCAACACTATTGTGTGAATAAAAAGCTGTATAAATTGAATTATGTGTGGATTGAATATTTAATATTTTCCCTCCCGCGGCATTGTTTTGGAAGACTCGTAGTTAGTTCTGCATAGTATGTTCTGTGAAAGATTTAGTTCAGTGGAGAAATCCCATTTACAAGCCCAAAAACCAATTGTGTTTTTCTTTACCTTGTAACGGTAGAGGACTTAAAATGGTATTCATTAGGCGACGATGAACACACAGGTTTGTCTTAGTGAGGTGGAGACTGGGTTGACGGCGATGCCTCGTGTTTGCCAGGCCGAGGGGGGTTCAGAGGCTGGCCTCTGGCACACACCCCATTGGGCAGCGAGCTCCTCAGGTTTTGGACTCCGTACAGGTACGATGCTGTCTCCTCTGTCTCGATCTCCGGACCGCCCTGCTGCTTCGGGCTTCTCTGTGCCCGGCGGCGGAGCCCGCCTTGCTTTGTCCCTTTCCTCTCCCAGCTCCAGTGGAGGCCCAGTGGGCTGTTGTTCTGTTATTGTGGCTGAGGGGGCCCCTCTCCAATGTGTCAGTATGCATTAAAAATGAATTAATCTTTTGTGAGTTGCATTGATTTCGGAGGGGAAAGGCTTCTCTCATCCGTGCCTCTGTTTTTCACATCCTTGAACATTCTCAAAACTAGTAGAAAGCAACTATCCCAAAGTTCTGTCATTTAAAAAAAAATGTTATATAAATTTATTTTTTAAAGGTTTCCCGTGTTAGTTTCCACTGTGTTTTCCAGTGAGAAGCCGATTGGCTCTCCTGCTGCCCGGGCGTTCCACTGGCAGCTAAATGGACCAGTCAGGTTACCCTTCCAACATGCATATTTTGTTACAGTTCTGAAACATAACATCTTCCTAGTGTGGCGACTGCCCGAGCGCGCGTGCTGAAGCGAAATGGCATGGCCTGGAAAAGGCCGCGACCGCTATCGCTTCTGACCAGCAGCCCTAGTGCTCTGGTTCAGCGAAACCTCAGAATGGAATAGATTACCGGTTTCTCTGTAGGGATGGGACAGGAGGTTCAGTTCTCTATGCGCTGCCTTTGAAAAGCAGATAATGTGTTTTTTAAAAGGCAGGCTAGATCCTGAATTCTTTTCTTTTGAATTTTGGCCTCTTAAGAAGCGTGTGTTTTGTCTTAATTTTTTTTTCACTCCATGTGGCATCACACGTTAGTTGGTGTAGGCCGTTATTGTGATGTGTCATTTGCATTGTGAAGTAGCGGTTAAGAAACTGATTAGATTAGCAACTCCATGGCAAGTTTCCCATTCAAATTTTCTACACTTCTATAAAAACGATCGTGCTGTAATCAGCACTTAATTGCTCTCAAAATGCAATTTTACGATCCGCTTTCTTCTGCATGGGACGAAGTCGAAGATGGTCGTTTTGAATTGCTCTTCTATTGATTCAATGAGACGGACCAAGGCAACGGCTAGTTCCTTTTTAGCTTTGGCTTTCCTGAAAGGTCAGTGTGTCTGGGTGGGCGTCTGCACCAAACTAACGAGGATGCAAAACTCCAGGAGGAGTTTTCTCGCGTTATTTGACCGCAGTAATGAGTCCTTGTTTTTACTAAACGGGTTTCAAACTTCACCGACAGGTGGGCCAACATGCCCCTCTGTGTGACCACATAATTAAAAGTACACAAGGGGACCATGCTAATTTGGATAAGAACCCTTTATTTTGGAATAAAATGGTCAATGAAAAATATAACTACCAGAGAAAACCATCTCTGTGGTATGGTCCTGTAATCTGACATTTTGATTATATCCCTAGACCCTCCAACAACTGCAAAGCGATGGGCGCAAATGGGCTGAATGAAACGTGTGAATTGACAGGATTATTTAATCCAATAAATGGTTCTTATTATTTTAACCAGTTAGAATTGGGTTACTAAAAGAACCGGTCCTTCAGCAAAACCTGCCCCCAGCGTGTCCAGTCTCATTCGCAGAGAAACTACAGGCGGCGGGCGATCCGCTTGCCTTGGGCCGCTTGGGTTCGGCCGGTGAAAATCAAAAGGAAATGGGAATCTGTGAACGATTCCGAGGAGACTCGTCTCCCGGCGACGCCAATTCCCTGATTGCTGATATGCACATGAGGACTTATTAGCCCACTTCACAGTGAGCTGCTCTGCCTGGAAGAAACCTCTCGACACCTGCCTCAAAATCCCAACACCTGCCTCTCTGCCACCTCTCTCCCCCGGTCTAAGTTGTAAAGGACGACCGTCGGCGGATGAGGAGGGTGAAATTGCAGCATACTTTTCGAAAAGTTCCAGCTTAATGACGGCCTTGGTGAGGGCGAGACGTTCACGGAGGAGTAGCAGTTATTTTGGAAGGCGGCCTGCAAATGTTCCACTTACTTGCCCTGTACGGGACGTGGTCGTGCTCGTTGTGCGCCAGGTATTTGGGAAAAGAGTTGCGCCTGCTGTGAAGTAACAACGGCGGGTTTGAGTGAATGGGAACTGCGTTTACCAGTCGCCAGCGGAGTCAGGGTGAAGAAACGGGGGGAATAAACGCGGTTTCCTTCTCCCGGTGATGTCCTGTTATTGTCCGCTGTTTTCTATCTGGGGCTGCAATGCTTTCCAGATGGGCTTTGTCTTAAAGTTTTGTAACATCCGAGGAGACTACCCGTCCTCCGTCAGGTTTAGCGTTGCCGTTAGGTCCTCTTTGTTTTACTGGCGATGTTACGGCCGTTTTATGGTAATGCTGGCAGGACCGTTAGTTTGCTCTTTTTCCCTCAATGCATCCTGTAATAAAATGGGAGAACGAAAATAATCGTAGTTTTTTTCAGTATTTGTATTAACCTGAGATGTATTGTTTCAGTAGAAGTGTCCTTGTGCGCGCAGGTAATAATGCGATTGGTACTTACAAAAGAAACTTGATAAAGGAAATTTGGATTCAGGAGGCACTGTTTATGAAATTGTGACATTTTTGTTTGCAAAGAAATTGATCTTCCACTCGAGTGTCTCGGATTCAGGTGCCTGTGGTTAGGGTATCGTTTTAAGTGAGCAACAAAAGATGGGTCAAAACATCATAAATATATGATGAGAGAATTTTTGGGTGCTTAGCCAGTGCGGTTCTCCTTGTGTTGTTTTTATCAACGCGACGGCTCCCGCTAAAATTCTGAGACTGTGTTGCATCCAGCTGTTACTGGTTGTGTGAAGCGAGGTTGCCGTGGCAACGCAGCCCTGCACGCCGGCTCAAGGTCGTTCATCCAGTACTGTTGAACTGTGTCTGCACTTGACAGTGCACACACGATGCACATGGGGAGAAAAGGGGGGAAAAACAACTTCAAAGTACCAACAAATCCCAGGCAGTTCATCGGGGTTAGGGTCGGAGAATATGAAACCCTTTTCCTCAAAGAAACAAACAAAGGAAAACTCCTGGCCTTCAGGGGGAGGGTTTTATTCCAGCTGATAAAATATTTAACTCTTCTGAGAGAGTTGCAGTGTCCTTAGGAGTTGACATGAGGTTGTGTTGTTCAGGAAAGCCTCTTTTAGGTTGTAGAGATCTACCTGGGGTTTCTCTCAGCTGTGTCTGTTATTGATTTGATTTCACTGACCCCCCCCCCCCCTTTCTCTTTGAGGTAATGTTCAGGTTCTCCAGCGTGTTGAGGGACATTATCGCCAGTCTGTGTATTACAGGGTAATTTCTCTCCGCCTCAGCGCCTTTGCGTATTGGGTGCCAGGAAAAAAAACCAACAGAATTCTCTCTGGCAGCCGTGAAGGTGCTCTTTCTAGGAGAGGCACCATCTTTGTGGAAGAAACTCCTGTTGTCTGGGTTTGCCCTCGGGCAGAGTTTAAAAACAAAAATATATATTTGAAAAGCCTAGCCTAACAGAGCAGGTTGATACACGGTTAATTACTACTACCTATTTTTGAGATATAATTTAAGGAACGTATGAGAAGAATTATTTTTGAGTTAGAACCTTGGGGGTGGCAGGGGTGGGGTTGGTTTATGCTGGCTTCTCCTGTTAAGTTTGGAACTGCCTGTAAAATGGGTCCACCTGAATGAGCCAGTGGGATGGGGAGGGGGGGGGGGGTGCTGTGCGCGCTGGTTTTATGCCCTTTTCCATTGTAAAAGAGTGAGGCTCGTTTATGTGAGAGTGGATTGTTTTGGAGCCCCTTTTCCTCTTTAAGGATTGGAGCGGCGATAAATGTTAACAGATGCTCTCCCCCTTCTAACGGGACTAGCAAGAACGCTTCAACTCTGCCCGAACTTTGCAACCGTTACGTGACCGCCGTGTTTAATTTCAACCCCTCTGCACCGCCCCCTCCCACTTGGACGTGGGCACGTCTAGAGTGAACTCCGGATTTCGGCAGAGAGGCTCCACTCCGCTGGGGGAGGTCGGTACCACCCCTTGGTTTTCTAACTCCCAGATTGCCGCCGGCGCTGCATTGCCTGCTCGACCCACTGGAGCCGGCCCGGCGCGAACGAACGCCTGCCGGTGTCGGTTCTGCCTTACTCTGGCTGCATTGCAGTATTCGTTACAGAGTACAGAGCGCTTGCATTTAAATGTATTTCTGCTGTTTCCACAAGCTGGAGCGCGTTTTTCTTGCATACGTCGCATTTTGTTATGTCTAGTGAACACGGCTTGTGTGAGTCTTCTGTCAGCTTACCGTTCCTTTACTTGCTGTGCGCTGCCCCTGCAAGGCCTTTTGTGAATTCAACCAGTTCTGGGTTATCCTCCTCGGCAATCAAATTGACCATCCTAATTGGGTGCTGTGCTATGCCTTATTTGTAAATCGCAAAGCTGCAACTTCTTCGCATTTGATGTTTTCTAAGGAAACACCGTTTCTGCAGAACCGTTTCTGAAGTTGTCACTTTTTTTTGTGCGTGTGCTGATTGTCACTCCCTTCTCCCTGCCTGCTTATCTCATGAACAACCTTCTACTTTGGATTTCAGCTTTGTTTTTGAAAACGAAGCGAACTCTTAAAAATGCATAGCAAAAATAAACGGCTAACTTAGCCGAAGTGATCTTTCCACTCTACCAACTTTTAATGACCATTCCTTTAATCACCGTGCAAAGTGCACTGCACTCGTCTGATCGACGTGCACGGTGTTTCTCTGCACGGGAAGCGATTTATGAAGACCTCTAGTCTGGTTCTTCCGGTTTTAATCTAGGAAGACGGAGAACCTACCGTGCTAAATACGCAGAAGTCTTTCAGTCTCCAAACTTGGTTCCCCTCGCCCTTGGCCAAATGTCTGCGCTGAGAAGTGCCTTTGGCCCCTTCAAATTATTCTCTCTTGGAACACGCTGGCCGTGATTTGGCTGGGAGAAATTCTGTGCTCGTTCGGCCGTTTACTTTCGTTCAGTGCGTGATAACTGGCATAAATGGGAGTAACTTTTCCCTGAAGTGTAGCTATGGACTTACTGTGCACAGTGTATTTTCACTGGTTTGAAGAAAAGAATACAACTTTATTTTAATTTTATTTTTACATTGAAATTGTTCTTTTATTAAATGCGCTTTTCAAATTTTGTTGCTGTTGAACACGCAGATTCTTGAAAACTTCACTTTGGAATTACAACGGAGGTCTGACTTTATTTAAACCAGTAAATGCTCTATTAAACCCATGGCACACTTTTTCCTACTGACGGCTGGTGACCTAAAACTAATGTTGCCCCAAAATAAGTAGATTATTGTTTGTCTTACTTTCTTTACTTTAAAAAAAAAAGAAAAGAAAAAAGGAATTCAATAGACTGCAGTCATTGCACATTTCAAGTGTGTTGAATTGCTCTTTTTGGGTAGTAGGATTGGGAGTAGTGTAAAAATGTCTCTGCGCACTGTTTTCAGCTGACTTTCACAATAAGAGATGTTTCTTTAACTCCCATTCCCAGTGCTGTATTGGGTAAGGAGTTCATCTTATTAATGCCGCACAGCAGTGGTTCTTCAGCAGCGCCGAAACGTCGTCCTTCCCACCCACCGCCGTCTGCTCAATTGGGCTATTCTGTTTCTGGTGCGGTACCGATCTGATCAGTGCTTAAATCTGCGAATCGCTGTCTCTCTTGTTTAGTTAATTTATGTTCCTTAATTGCAACGAGTGCGTTTGCAGCCCCTGCTCGTGTTTAGTGTGCGGTTTGCCTTTAAAGGGATGTTGGGGTCTGAATGAAGACTGGGCCAAACGCAGCAATGCAGTTATTACCCGTTCTTCCGCACTACGACGGCAACCCTCTCTTCCGTTAAACCGGACACCCCGGGTGACTGGTTCTGCATTAAAAGTGGCTTTGATTAACACTTTTTTTTTTTTTTGCATTGTTGTAATTCTGCATGCATACCTCATAAAGACAACGAACGGGTTATAAATTTTTATTTTATTTTTTCAAGCTGGTACCAATAATTTCTAGCTAGCAATATACTTTTAAGATCCAAGCAAGCCATTTATTTATTTAATGTTTTTTTATTTTATTCTACTGAGAACATCCAAAAGAGCACTCTCGTACCCATTACCCAGACTTGGCAAGTGGTGGGGTGGGGTTTTCCACCAGTGTCACATTTTTCTGCATTGACCATGTTTTTATTTTTTATTGCCAACCCCAGGATTGAGAATTGCCTCCCTGCAGAGACGCTTGTCTGACTGTCCAGCCGACGTCTCCGGCAGAACCATTTAAGGTCTGAGTTGTGGGCGTCTGCCTCAGCAGCCAAGTTTCAAAGCTTTAAGGGGCTCGAACCTGCAGCCTTTCTGTGCCATTGCTTTGGCACACGTGTGTTTGTGTGTGTGTGTGTGTGTGTGTGTGTGTGTGTGTGTGTGTGTGTGTGCGCGCGCGGCAGGCTAACGAGCTAGGGTGACCCTGCGAAGATTGTTGCAGGGTCGTGGCGAGGTGTGAAGACGGCTGTGAAGGGGCTCGCGGCGACTGAAACGTCAGGGCTGGTTTGGCCAGGTGGGAGGCAGGAGAAGGCAACGTTCCCCTGGCAAACGTGCAGGGCGTGTGGCGTAACGTCAATGGAGCACGGGGGATGGTCTGGCTTGGGAATGGGACTCTGATATCAGTGCTAGAGTGGAGGCGGAGGCACACAGTTAAAATGGGATTCCCCCCACTAGGAGGAATGACAATGGCTGGCATTTGCTTACATTGCTAAGCTCTTGCTTACCCTTAACTTCTTGCCACCTTGCTCTAGGAAACCTTGCTATAGGATTCTAGTAGGTAGGATTTTGTTTTTGTGTGAAAATATGTGAAAATGAACACGGGTTCCGCTCACACTGTGTACTTTGAAGGGTACTCCTTGGGTTCATGCTGAGGATGGGCACAGACAGAATCGCGGACCAAGGAGCCACATCAATAATGAATTCCGAGCTGGTTTGGCTTGACCTTTTAGGCTGGTGGCTGCTGTTTGGGGTTTGAAGTGGCGGGTGACCGAGCGTGTGGGCTCGCTGAAACCTGCTGCCAGTCCCAGCCAGGGATGGGAATGAGTGCTCGTGCGCTCGCTAAGGACGTTGGTATTTATTAATGTGTGGAGGGATGGCTTTTTCATTTTGACTTTTAGGTTTAAGAATAACTTCGTAAGCTTTGGACACGCAGCTATGCAAATTAATTTGGTTTATTGACGCTTTATCAGCAGGTGCGTTTATTTCTAACTAAATACAGTTTTAATATTACTTACACTCCTGTTATTTATTAATCCTCCTGTGGTCCTAGTTGGTTTTGTTATTTTGAGGGGTGACTGCTAGTGACCAGTATTGTTCGCCCATTAAAGCCTATGGGATGGGGGAGCTTTAAAAAAAAAAGTTGGCTTAGTTCGCTCTGTTTTTCCTGCTAAACTATGCTAGCGACTGTGTCGCTACCTAGTCTGCGCAGCCGTTCGCTGTTCTATTTCAGCTGTGCGGGGAAAAATATCATCACAAAACCGTAACCAGCACTCTCCGAGCTCTTTTGACGGGCCGCTCGGGGAAACGTTTCTCTCTGTGTCCCTGTCGTTTATTATAACAAGAAGATTAATTATAAAGATTATTATAAAGATTAAGTGCACTTGTTTTGGTTATTGACTCGTGTATGAAATGGGGAAACCATAGCCATTTAAATTTATTATGCTTATTAACACTTGCATCAGGCCTGGCCAAAGGCTCATTTACATACATGCGCTTGCGGTAAATATTCTCAAATTAACTAGTACTTGGGTACGCTCTGATAATATTGTGAGGGTACTCCAATAATAAAATCCTTCCAAATCTGTAGTCCTGGCTGCAGTGATTTTAATGTCAATTAGGCTAGCGCACACGGCCTTCTAAACTCATCGTTTAGGTGTATTCTGAAGGATAAGCCAGGGTGGGAGGAGTTTTAAAAGTGTGTCTGTCTGCGTCGTCTGCCTGAATGCTGGGTTGGCCATATTGCCTCCTATAGTGTGTCTCCTTGGCCACTTGTTTGTTTGTGTGAGGCGTAGTCAGAGCGACATCACGTGCCGTCCTTGGGGTGATTTACCGTCGGGGGGGGATGAAAGCATGAAGGTTCTTTTTGACTGTAGACGATCGTTCACCGCCCTGTTCCCTCCGAACGGCGTTGTCGATAAATTTGTTGCGTCCCACGCGCAGACGATAGTGTTGGAATGGAGTTTTGCCTGTTTATGACCGAGATGTCCTCACGCCATGGGTGTAAACTCCGTTCATTCATTTAACTCTCATAGGAGGTTGTGTCTCAGTTCGAGTTGGTAGTGAAATATAGGAGCCACGCCCTTTCAAACTACGAATGGTTTGCTTCTGCAAAGCATTTGATTTATTAATTATGAAAAACTCATTTGTTTTGTCATTGCAACACCGAACTACAAAGCTACGGATGGCTTTTTCCGTCTGCGTCTTGGCCTCTGTACAGGTCTGCTAATCGGTCATAGGCTGCTTATTAGTGATGGAACAAATACTGTGATCTGACTATTAAGTGTTTTGAGAGTTGATTGTGCCAATTTCCGGAATGTTCCATGCTGAATGTAGGACAGAGATGTATCATTTCCTCCCGGCCAGCAGAGCTGGAGCCCTGGCTTCTTGTCCTGGTATTGGTCAGATTGTAATTTACGTTGTTAAATTTCGAGTGTTCCCCAGTACCCTCGAGGTTAGGTGCTAAAGGGGTCTTTATTTTGGCTGATGATTGTGGGGGCGGAGCTAAGATGTCTTTCAACGGGGCTTTCAGATTTTTTTTAAGTGGGGGGGGGGGGGACTTTAGGGTCTGTGAGAATTGAAATGGAATCGGGTTTCCAAACTGGGAGGGGGGAAAAAAAAAAACGGTGTTCTGTGTCTGAGCCTTTAAATGCGTGTTAGTTGAACTGTGGCCCTATTGGCACGCTAGACCTGATGGAGCGGCGGGCTCTTGGAGATTCCCCAGTTGCTTCTCTTTGGGCTGAAACCTGGGCACCAGCAGAAGCGGGAGCAGCACCTGCCCTGACTGTTTGATATTCCGGGTGTCAGGGCAGGGCTAGAGAACGCTAAAGAACGGTGGGCACTGTCGGTGTAGCTGATTGGCCAGGCCTGCTGCTGAATTCCACAACGAATGCAGAATAAAGTTCGACTCTTCCTCGCTTGGAGGGAAATGATGACTGCGCGGTTTTCCTCCCGCGGTATGCCTTTGTGATAACTCCCACAACAATGAGACCACGGCTTGGCCCCGACCTGTGCAAAAACAACCCTCAGCAATTCCTGCCGATAACCTTTGCCCTAGGTGGGGGTATCTCGCTAAATAATTAACATTGAGGGGATTGAGAAGCTGATTTTGTTTTTGTTTGTCCCTTTTTAGTGACAGAAAGGGTGTTAATTAAAAAAGCTCTCGGTTTCCCTGTTCCTTTCTTTGGTTATTTGTGCAGCTCTCTCGGGGTGGTCCTAGGTGAGGGAACATGGATGATGAAACGTCTAGTTTATTATACATTCTGCGTGGGGGAAATCTGGTCTTGGTGTGGAAGGTTTAGGTTTTTTTTGGACTTTCTTAGCCGAACTTAGGCCAGAGGTTCGCCCGGCGTCTTTTCTGGCTGTGCCCATGTCTGAGAGGGGGTCTTTGACTAGCAGGAAAGATGCAGGTGTGCTGCTCTGCCGCATGGCGCTTAAAAGCATGGTTTCGGTGGCAGAAAATCATCGTTTTGATTGTCCGTTATTTGCACTGGTGGAGCAATGAAATTCAGCTGCAAAATTGCGGGAGATTTATACCCTGTGGGCTGAGATTTATACCCTGTGGGCTGAGATGGTATTAAGATCAAAAACATTGGTCAAATGGGGCAGTTCAAACCGTCTTGTTCATCTCCAAGCCACTATGTTCTCTGGTCTCCAGTAAATTTCATACTGAGGTACTATTGTGTTTAAAAAACAAAAAACAAAAACAAAGTAGTTTTTATATATGCAGACGGTTTGAATTGCCCCATTTGACCAATGTTTTTGATTGACATGAAATGCACACTCTAAAGTAAAGGGAATTTAACTCGCAGTGCAGCTGAAATGGTTCAAGCTCAGGTGTTTTTGCTTGACATGAAATGCACACTCTAAAGTAAAGGGAATTTAACTCGCAGTGCAGCTGAAATGGTTCAAGCT
>JAOVYW010000084.1:1792930-1820511 GCA_025775045.1 Hiodon tergisus | reverse complement strand
CTTTTTACACCCTGTATAATATACCCTGGCCAATTCTTTATACCACTGTCCTAAATGCTTTTTACACCCTGTATAATATACCCTGGCCAATTCTTTATACCACTAAATGCATTTCTCTCTCTGTGTAACCCTGAGCACTTCTTGGTGCGGGGCAGAGCTGTTGTGCTGGTTAACCCCAGGATCTGCCACGGTGGGCTGGCTCAGCCCCAAGGACAAACTGCAGAGTGGGACAGACTGAAGGGGTTAATGGTCGGAGGCGCCTTTTTCCCGGGGCTGCACACCTTGGCTGAAAGGCCGTTCCCGGACGCCGTGCCTGGTAACTGCCTCCGAGCTAATCTACCCCAATGAAAAGGGCCGGCCCTGGGCCTCCGGCCTCCTCCAAGGGCCCCGGAATGCTTTCACCCGGTGCACAATGAGGGGAGTTTAGGTCCACAACTTTCCCAGCATTGTCATGCTAAGAAAGGCGAAAGAAAACTGCTCCATTAGCATTTGAAGGAGGCCCAGCATCTGAAGGAAACAGGCCTAAGGCCGGAGAAAAAAAACCCCACAAAAAAACAAAACAAGAGCCCAGTGCTCTCTCTCTCATTCACACTCTCCTACTCACTCACTCACTCAACTCACTCACTCGCTCACTCACTCTTCACCCCCCCAATTCTCTTTCTCCCCTTGTCTTTTTGTTTCAAAGACTGTGCCATCTGTTGAAGGGTTTTCCGCTGTTCCGCTAGGAAATAAAACTCACCAGCTTGGAGGGAAAAATCGGTTAATTGAGCAGAGTCCCTAGTTTAATGGAAAAGGTCCATCAGTTTTTATATATATTTTTTGCCTCGACAGCAGAACTACAACATCACATGCTGTTAATCTGACAGTAATATAGTAATTTTCATAAACACATTTTTTTTTTTCTTCAAATCATAAAATATCTCTGAAATGAGCTAGGATGAAGATGTAATTGAATGCATCAGAGTTGTCATCAAGCAAACGGACGGATGTTATCACTGTGTCAGAGTGAAGATTATGGCTGCAGAACAACGATCTACACCATGTCGCCAAATGTAAACAGTAATGAGCAGTGAGTGAGGATAAACACTGTCAAGGCACGACGTCTCCCCGCTCTGTCATTCATCATATCCTCCCAGCGGATCATTTCCAGGAAATAGATTGGATGTTTGGCACGCACTCCTCCCATGCAGTCGCCGTAAAATAACGTGCACAAAGTTAACCAATTGCGGAGCAAAGGGAGCGGCAGCTGAGAAGATGTCAATCTGCCCCAGGAATTCCAACGAATCCCTTATGCAGGTTTTCAACAATTTTATTCCAGCAACAGCCAAGAGCCGACCCAATATCGGAGTTGTTTACGATTTATGTTGCAGATTAGAAACCGGTGATCTCGACGCACATGGCTAATGTCTGCCGTCTCAGCTTCCTTGCAGGCTCTGTTCCGAGTTAACGCGCGTGACGCTGCGAAGCTGGGTGCCGCTTGGCACACGTGAGGCACCCATTCAGCCTCGCTGATGCACGAGCGAATCCACGTCGCGGGGAAAACCCGGGACAGCTGCCCGCGTGCCCCGCTTCGCTCAGCTGGGGCGCGCCAGTGAGTCGCTGCCGGCTCCCGACCAGAAAGACCCTGTTTACGGTGTGGTGGGAAGGATGACGCGACGTTTTGGCAGCCAGTGACTCATCGCACAGCTGAAGCTGACTGGAGACACAACCTGTTGTAGCAGCAGCATCAGTGACCAGGGCCCACGGCCTCCCTACGGAAACGAGGTCATTCACAGCACACTTTAAAGGTGCAAAACCAGGTCCTGAGCAGAGACTGGTGAGCACTTGGCACGTATCTGCCGGCCAGGCCCTTTATGACGAGGCTGTCACCAGGAGCCTTTGTTTATCTCCCCCCCATTGACTTATTTTTTCAACACAGCCTGCACTGCAGCACACCTGGGCTCCTGAACAAGGCCGTCGCAGTGCAAATGCCTCGAGCACCCGTTGCCTTGCGCGTAACATCAAGGCCGCTCGCCTCCGCCTGTTTCCCTGTTGCCCTGCGAGGCCTGCAGTCAGGCAGTGACAGTGACTGCAGTCATCGCAGCCGACGTGAGGAACAACACCGGACTGCGCTTCCTTCCTGCAACCCCCTTGGGGGGTGGTGATGACCCAGAGACTCAGTATCAGGCGCGGAACCACGTGTAACCGCGAAACTGGAGTGGGAGGAGAGTGCTGTAATAAAACATGTGGGGCTACTTGGGGATCTCTGGAAATGACGCTCATTCATCGGGAATGACTAACGCCTTTTCCAAAAGGACACTCCACAAGGTTGTGATGACTAATACTTGCACCTGTTTTACAGTGGCATTGCAACAGAGTAAGGAGGGGGGAGAACTTGCAAGGACGGACCGAAAGATGTTGCGAAACAATGCTGCTGCACACGGCGGCCATGTGTGGGCCTGCAGCTGTGGGGTGAGCAGAGGAGTCCTGTGGAGAGCGGAGCTTTTCACACACACACACACACACACACACACACACACACACACACACACACACACACACACACACACACACACACACACACAACCCAATACACACATACACACACACAACCCAATACACACACACACACACACACACACACACAACCCAATACACACACACACACACACAACCCAATACACACACACACACACATACACGCACACACACAACCCAATACACACACACACACACACATACACGCACACACACAACCAAATACACACACACACACACACACAACCCAATACACACACACACACAACCCAATACACACACATACACACAACCCAATACACACACACACACACAACCTAATACACACACACACACACACTACACACACACACACACACACACAACCCAATACACACACAGACACACACTACACACACACACACACACACACACACTACACACACAGAGACACACACACACTACACACACACACACTGCTTCCCACACTGCGCACAGCTGTCAGAACACTGACGGCTGATTGATTCACATGGCAGCAGTATAATGTTGAACTGATTTGTCTGTGCAGATGCAGATACTTTTCAAACCCCTGGGTAGCTATGCTCTGCCTTGTAGATAAGCCAACCGGTTATTCCGTCAAGGGAAGGGATGAGACCCAAACGCTGCAGGTGTCTCCAATTTGGCTAATGCCTTTTTGTTGTCTTATTATCGAAGACTTTTTCCAGTATTTGTAGTCTCTTTCTGGGAAATTACATGATTAACACAGTTATCCTGTCAGTTTTATATTTTATGTTTCATTATCCGCGGTAATCTTGGAGATATTGAAAAATTTGATTGTGCCCTGTTCCTTGAGTTTGAAATTGGGCGAGTAAGAAGCTAATTAATCATTTACAGCTTAGACCCCACTCCAATTTCCCCCCATATAAAGAAAGACTAAGACAAAGTTAGTGGGGCACATGTGATCAACTCTGTCAGCATGTCAAACAACTCTTGTCACGATCTGCCAGTTAATATTGCAACTAATTATTGGTTTTGCTAGCAGCTGTCGCCATTATATTTTACCTGATCATATGGACCTGGGTTTTGATTAAATTTAACTGTGATTTTATTAGCTGTCTGACCAACCTGTATGATTGGCGACTAAATCACATGTACAGTTTCATTCTATAGTTAAAAAAAACTAGTTTATCTCCCAGGGCGATTGTTTTTAGGTTGGAGGTGTCGGTTCTCCGAAGCATCAAAACAACACAGCACCCTGGCCATACTGGCTCTCTCAGGCTAGGCCCAAGTCTCCACTTTCGGTGTGACGGGTGTTTTTTTTCGCTGCAGAGAAAGTTCCCAGGGAACATTCAGTTTGTCTGCTGTGTGTAACGCACCGCGGTGACCTGGAGTTGACGAACAGCTGTATTCTGTGGGACTTATTAATAGAATCAGAACCGCTTTGTGCTGGAATACAACCGGGTCTATTTTGGGGCAGCACGTCACGCATGCTACTTTCCTCAAAGTCTCAAAGCGCCTCGGACATCCTTTTTGCACATTCCTTCCTGTCCCTAGAGGATGACATTTTTTTCTTTCTGTATCAGTAAGTCATTGCCGTCGTCTCAACAAAAGGGGGAAAATATTTTTCTTGCATTTAAAAGATTTTCAATTAGTCGCTAAGCTTAGCCTCCCTCTGTTCATTTGTCATTTTGATTCTAAGTGATGGCTAATATTTAACGTGAAGACATTCTCATTAAAGTTAGCAACAACGGAACCTTTTTGGGAAAACGGAAGGCATTTGATACGTGGCGCTATGCTGGTTTTAAAGCCAGTAGCAGCGCCACAAAGTTAGTTGAGTGTGTGTGCGTGCGTGCGTGCGTGCGTGTGTGTGTGTGTGTGTGTGTGTGTGTGTGTGTGTGTTCTGAGTGGGTGTGTGTGTGTGTGTGTTCTGAGTGTGTGTGTGTGTGTGTGTGTGTTCTGAGTGGGTGTGTGTGTGTTCTGAGTGTGTGTGTGTGTGTTCTGAGTGTGTGCGTGTGTGTGTGTGTGTGTTCTGAGTGGGTGTAGAGCAGCTGACAGCTGGTAGAAGAATGGCCTGCTGGCCCCTGCTGCCACTGCCTGTGCCCCTGTGGAGTTCACTGCCCCCTGTACTGGGGGGTCACTTGGGAAGCGCGGGGGACCATGAGGTGGCCCATGAAGATGCCGCGCTGCTGTGGAAGACACAGCTGGGCTTACCACCCAGAATCCCCCTCCCTCAGTGCAAACGCACGCTCACTCACACACACATCAGGACTAGGGTATAGGGCTTATTTTTGGTCATGAAACATTCTGTTGTCTTGAACCAGCCTGTTTGCTCTGTACCAAAGAGCAGGGAACTACAAATAACAATTCCTTTTGAACCAAACCCCAGGGCACATCAGGAGGTTTTACACTGAACCAAGCTCCTAGTAAAATTCCTCGTAGTTTCTGCCTTTGGGCCACATTTATATTTATCTGCCACTAAAATAACTTCCATTGTCATTTGTGCTCATTTAGAGGGCACCCAGAGAGAGAGGGAGAGGTAGAGAGAGAGGGAGAGGGAGAGAGAGAGAGAGAGAGAGGGAGAGGGAGAGAGAGAGAGAGAGAGAGAGAGCTTGGTTTAATTAAAAAAGGAAACTGCTGGAAAAGGAACGGAGGCACGTGAGGTGCCTGGACAACCTTGTCACAAAGCGGCGCTGGTGTCATCGGCGAGGTGTGTCTTTCCTGTGTGGTCCGGCCTCCCAGGAATAATGGAGGGGAGTTGCTAAGACCCTGAGACTTAACGGGTCCAGTGTGCTCCAACCCTTTGATATCAATGGCGGGGCAGCGACCCCTCTGCTCTGGAAGCGCCCGCGATCATCCCCGGTTGCCGAGGGTGAGCCGTGTGGGCCCGTGGTTGGGTGTTACTTGGGACCCGCCGCCGTTCCCAGAATTCACATGATAATTAAGCCATTAGTCTTTCACTCTGCGCCAGTGTAAAGCTGGGACCGCGCGCTTTTGATGGGCCCAGCAACCTTTGGTCCTTCCCACCGCTGACCGCAGCAGCCTGCCAGCCAGGCCCAAACCACCTGTTTGATTTTCCCAGGGCTGCCAGCCCAGAGCTCACAGAGTATGATTCAGGAATTTCCCCCCCCCCCCCAATTTCTCTGCTGTCAGTTACGTTTTCCATTAATTCCCAACCAACCCTCTCTCTCTCTCTCCCTCTCACTCTCGCTCTCTCTCTCTCTCCCACATACACACTCAGTCACACACTTGCTCACAAACACATTCCATCATCACGAGCCCCGCCCTTAAACAATCTCAGGAAGAAAAAAAAAAAAAAAAAAAAACTAGGACACCTTTTGTTGCATTCAGAGTTTCCTTTTTAATGCAGCTCAATCACATAAGCCAGTGCATGCTGAAAGCAGGGCAATGAAAAAAAAAAAGTCTTACATATGTGCCTGGAGGCATGGGGTGGGAAGAATAGGGTCATTGTGGTATGACTGTGTAAGCTATACCACAGGATGGACGTTTCTTTACACACTGAATGGGCCGGGTGCGCGAGAAACATTAACTCCTTTATTATGGGAGTGTAAAGGAATGCATGGGGGCAGATGGGACAGCGTCCCTGTGAACTGCCCCACTCATTATACTTTAATAATAATAATAATAATAATAATAATTAATTATTATTATTATTATTTTGCCAAACTTATGTAGAGTGACTAGCACAGCTCACGGTTTCCCAATTAAGATTTCGATTGAGATGAAGCAATCTGACTCGGGTCAGCACCTGGCTCGAGGGAGCATTCAGTCCCTACAAAATATTCATAACAAACAACATCAATCGCTGCGGCTGCGCGGGATTCCGAGGTGAAGATTTTTGGCTCAGCTACTCGAGCAGCGCTGGTTATCGCTGTCTTTTCGAATCTCAGAGGGGAGTGCTGGGTGTACCCCACCAGGCTGCCTGCCCGAGGGGCACGTTGGCACAGGAGGGCTGCAGGCACTGCTCTGTGCGCTGGAAGAGACCGTTCCTTTTGTTCAGCGATCATTAGTATAATTGAAATAGCAGTGTCACCACGCTCCTTCCCATCTCTCTGCGGTGTGTGCTCACAGGGGCTTACGGCCAGGGACGAACACCTGTTCTCTTTTCCCAGGGTTTGTGTGGAGGGTGGGTCTTTGTGTGCATTGTATGCAGACTCAGTCACCTCACAAAGCAGCCCATAGAGTGGTGAGACAGGTGGCCTACACTGTGCCACAAAGGCGGACAATTTCTCTTTTTTTTCTTCACATGGGCTTATCATTTGTGTGTTTTGTTTTGTTTTTTTGGGGGCTGGTGGCGGCTTTCTGCGCTTTGTTCAGCTCATGTCAAAAAAAGGACACACACACACACGCAGACAAAGAGAAAAGAAAAACAATAGGGCCATAACAAACAAATATAATGCTCGGCCATTATCTCAGCTGTTCGCCTTCTCACACCTGCGGTGTTTCCTCCCAGAAGCACACCGACGGTATCGCTGGCTGGTGTCAAGCCGGGGCCCTGAGGTGGGACCACACCCGGCCAGGTGCAGAGAGCACCGGAAGGTGAGGCTGAATGACAGAGGCACGGCGGGGGCCGTGGGACCACAATATTTATAGGCCGCAGGTTAATTACCTATTGGTAATATGCAAAGCATTTTTTATGAGAAGTTTTTTTGTAAAGGCCCCCCAACTTTCAGAACATTTTAGGGAGAAATGTTGACATCAGCCAGCACAGGTGATCGTGGGAGTCAGAGGTGGATGGTAGAATGTTTTCCCGTACATTGCCTTTCAGCGGATCACTGACAGGGAGGGGGGTGTCGGGGGGGAAGGGGGGTCAAGCAGAAAGTAGGCGGTGAAAAAAGCAGAGATTATCTAGGCATTGAAATCACAACATACGGATGGGGGTACAGCAGTGTGAATGCAGAAGCCCAGTGTGTTAATGCAGTGTGAATGCAGAGGCCCAGTGTGTTAATGCAGTGTGAATGCAGAGGCCCAGTGTGTTAATGCAATGTGAATGCAGAGGCCCAGTGTGTTAATGCAGTGTGAACACAGAGGCCCAGCCTGTTAATGCAGTGTGAACACAGTGTCCCAGCATGTTAATGCAGTGTGAACACAGTGTCCCAGCGTGTTAATGCAGTGTGAACACAGTGTCCCAGTGTGTTAATGCAGAGGCCCAGCGTGTTAATGCAGTGTGAACACAGAGGCCCAGTGTGTTAATGCAGTGTGAACACAGAGGCCCAGCGTGTTAATGCAGTGTGAACACAGAGTCCCAGCGTGTTAATGGAGTGTGAACAGTGTCCCAGCGTGTTAATGCAGTGTGAACACAGTGTCCCAGCGTGTTAATGTAGTGTGAACACAGTGTCCCAGCGTGTTAATGTAGTGTGAACACAGTGTCCCAGTGTGTTAATGCAGTGTGAACACAGTGTCCTAGTGTGTTAATGCAGTGGCCCAGCAGTTAATGCAAAATTTGGAGAAGACAAATCAGCTTCACCCCAGGCATGGCCCTAACATCCATCTATTACCGGACCGCAGGCGGGCCGAGAATGTGCTATTGAGGGACCAGGTAGCAATCTGTAACTCTGTGCTTTCAGATAGGCTATTGAGGAACCAGGTAGCAATCTGTAACTCTGTGTGTTCAAATAGGCTAAGTATCCATGCAAAGATACTCCAGTGCTAAAACCTTACATGCAAGGGGTCTTTGGGAGTAATCGTCAATGAAGGGTATTCATTGACTTTCTCTGCTCCCAGAACAATTCCCCTCTGTGTGAATTTAAGAGCTCCACAGCGTGCCTGTGGATTGCGGCGTGTACACACGCTAGGAGAGCTGCGAAGGTCTGACTAATGTGGTTTACAGAGTCACCTAAGCTGCTGTACTTCAACATGCTGTCCGAGTGGACTGAGGTCTAAACAACGCCCGGAACAGTTGGACTAATCTCAGATTATCCCTTTCGGCTCACGTGTGAGAAAGCGTGGGACAAACTCACCTCACCTTTCCACCACTCCCACTTGGTCGCCGGACTGCCGTGATACAGCATCGCCTGATTTGATTTCTCAGCAGACTCCCCCACCTTTTTGAACAGATGGGTGAGGCAGTACAGGTAAAGTGGAGAGCATGCCCCGGGATCTGAGTTTGAATTGAGGGTCACAGTTGCAAGGTTAAATGAACAACCAACTGCTAAACAGACATAACTTCGGTCGCGCCACTTGCAGGTTAAATGCGTGACAAATATCGTTTCTGTTAAACTTATTGGAAAATATTGGAAGAGCAGGCTTTTTTCAAAAGTATTTTACATTTATTTGAAACGTACTTTAAAAATGTGTTGTTTTTTCTCAGTATCATAGTTTATAAAAATCATCAAATACACCCAAAAAAGTCCTTTTTTGAGTACTTGCATTTGACCCGGGTCTGATCACTGCCCCTCTTCATTTGTGCCCCCAACGGGAACCCTCTATTCTACGCCTGTCTGTCAACACGCGGCGGCGCGCCTAATTGGCCACGGCAAAAGCCAGCAGCGTCCGACAGCCCTGAGAAAACACAAACCCGGGTGCAAGCAGCCCAGGAACCCGTGCGTACCCGCATCCCCACCAAACCCCACTGCACACACAACCCCCCCGGGGGAACATGAACTGGGGACACAGACTCCCCCGCACCGTCCAGATGGCAGGAGGTGCGCGAGAGCGGCGGGGAGAACGCTGCGTAGTTTCTCCTGATGCCACGGACAGCATGGCGTATTTTATCTGCACTTATTTTCCTCCTTTCGTGGGCGGGGGGTGACAGCTGGCCGTCGACTATAAATCTTTGCCAGCCCAAAGACTTCTTGCCGTTGCCCAGCTGTGAACAGCTGTCCCCTCTAAAGGGTCTTGTCTACCCCCTGAGAGATTCTAAAGGTGCCACAGAAGAGAGCAGGGTGCATTGTTCCGCTAATCTGAGCCATTGGGGGAACCGCTGTTGAAAGGGGGCTCATTAGGAAAGATTCATTGTCTCCACATAAATAAGTAAATATATTTCAAAAGTCACTTAGCAGAAACAAACTTGTTGCTGGACCACTTCAAGAGTAATCAAGCGATTACTTATGTTGAGCTTTTCAACCCAGCCTCAGACAACGTCCTGTTAGTTTTTTCTCCCTACATTAAACACACAGAAAAGACATTTGTTTCTTTATCTGTGAAAGTTTAAAAAAAAGACAATAGGTGTCCGGTTTAAATCTTTGACAGTTCAACACTAAACCCAAAAATATTTTAATAACATATTTCAATCTTTCATACCGCTAAAGATTTTTAAATGAAAGGGATGCTTTAATTTCAAAAGAGCACTGAAAACAGAGCTGGGAATTTGGAAGAAAAAAAAAAGGAAAAGTTTTTTTGGGAAAAAAAAAGAAGGAATTTTTCCCCCTTTTCCCCCCTCCCTCAGATGGTGGGAAGCATTCGGATTTTCAGCAGCCAGAATAAAGGCCAGTGAGCTTGAATCAGGCGGATCAATGGGACAGTTCTCCCCAAAGGAGAGTGTCTGACTCACACTGTACACTTTCACTGATACCTGCTTTGAAGGGTCTTGTGCTGGAATGCTCTGCAGTCAGTTCAGGGCCCTTCACTTCGCCAGAGTGTCTGCACAGAGATTTCCATCCATCCCCACTCTGGCTGAAGTGGAGCTCCCTACAACACTCCTAGCGACTCCCCGGTAACAGGGTCTCGGCACAAAGGAGGGATTGATCGTGTTTATTACCTTAACATGCAGACAGCAGCCCGGAGGAAGCAGGTCTTTTCAGGCATCTGATGCTCTGGGAGATGAGTTAAATCTTTCATGTGTAATGGAGGAAGAATTACAGCCAATGAGGGGGGTGGGATTTCCCGGCATGAAAAGGACTACAGCATTAGCAGATTTGCTACAAGATATAACAGTGTCTCCCTTTGTGTCCCCAAAGCCCCTGACCGTGTATGGCCCCCACGGCTAGCTTCTCCAGGCAATTGCCACTGGAGTGGAAAGTATTCCAGAGCACATTGTCCGTGCTCTCAATGGATCTTTGCGTGCCATTGGTGCACTGTCACTAGCAGATGGCGAGCTAATTAGAAGCTATTAAGTGCTTTGATAGTGTGTGTGGGAACCAGGCTGACGGCGAGCCCCGGTGCTCGGGCCCTGAATGCGCCTACAAGCTGCTGTGAGTGCCCACCCAACAACCACCCCCCACGACACACAATCCCCGGGTGGGAGAGGGGGCACCCTTGGCATCCGCACAGACTACGCCATTGCTGTCTCCTGAAAAATGCTAAACTGAAAAAATGCTAAGTCCAGGCTTCATTCCTAAATTCTTGGAATGGATCAAAGAGGCTTATGGGGTCAGACAAGCCAGCTGACCAATGGGTTGTCTCATGCGACTGCATGACATCAGACCCCAGCAGGGTCAGAAAACAAACCAGCCTCACAGCGGTGCTCGCGCTCAGATGGATCGGGCCTGCAGACGAGCCTGAGAGGCTAATGACATGTCAGCGGACAGGATGTGACTCAGCGAGGACACTCATTAGCTGCCTGTCACTGGAGTGGACGCTGAGCTGAAGCTGGGGCGGGGGTAGGGGTTGCTCCACCCACAGCTGTCAGCACAGGGCATCGAACCCACAGCCTGTGCCGCACAGAGGGGCGCGTGAGCAGGATCCCCGCTCAGTGTAGCTGATGAAGCATCCGGATCCTCATTGCATCCAACGCGTTGGCAAGGCCCCGGCCTGGAGCATTGAGGCCTGTACATCATCCCGTTTAACAAATTAACGTCTCTGTTCTGGCATCTCTCTCTAATTCCCAAACACTTTTCAGCAGTCCTGAAGTCCACTAATGCAGGTGTGTGAAAGGATTACTTGAGGACATGAAATCTCTATACAAACGATCCCGCTAGTTTGCCACGTATAGTGTGTTGTTTCTACAGACGCACTGCATCAGAGGTCTGCAATTACCAATTTTTTCTCAAACTACTGATTACTCCACCTGTTGTTTACTGCGCCAACAACTTTATCTATGGGGTGGAACAGAGAGACCTGCAGTAATTTAAAACTTTTTTCCTTCCAAGACAGCGACAACGCCCAATCCGGCTTGCCTTGGGGAATTTCCGAATCCATACACCCTCCCCCTCACACCTGCCCAAGTATCCCAGTCCAGGGGCTCCTCAGCCCCTAGTGGGCCAGATCCCGAGGACTGCAGCTTCAGAAGGGTGCCAAGGCTCCATCAAGAGCCTGCACATAGTCCAAGGGGTTTGTGCATTTAAGTATGCATGAATAGTGGAGGAGGATACGGTTCCAGTTCCACTGCACGCTGAACCATATCCTCCGGTAACTATAACCAAACAAAGTACCAAAAAAAATACTCATTGTTAGGTGTCCCTACACAAAGAGCTGTCAGGGGGGCAAATATGACATAAAAACCCATCTGCACCTGCTCCCTGTGTGGGAAAAGTCCAAGTCATTTCGACGCCGTATAACAATAAATCCCATTTCACTCTCTCGCCAATTTCACACACAACAGTGTCACTGCCATCTGATAACAACCAGGCAATATTCTACCTTGTGGAAGCCAGGTTCCCACGTTGTGTGCACACACCCCCCTCCTGTGCACCTGCACACAGGTGATGGTTATCAGTCAAGCGGGAGTGGTGAGATCTGGGAAAACTGACAGATCCAGCAGCTGAGGGAGACGTGCGCAGAACGGGCCCGACTGTTGAAAGACACACCAGCGTGTGTTTCCAAACCGGTCTACCTGAAACAGAAGCGCACGGCCGAGACTGCCGGCGTTACCCTTTTAAGTGCTCACAAATCCAAGCTCAGTCTGCAGAAATAACAACTTTTACTTTTGGTGAGTAAAGGGTCTTCCTGCCCTTAAAGAAAACCTTTTTGCATATTGAGGAACTCACTCGGTTATCTCCAGAGCTGCAGGCTTCACAACAACGTGAACAGCGATGGTGAAAAGTATTAAAACATCTCTGGAATGTACCCCCCCCACACTCACACTTATCATAAACCTGTCACCGAGCTCTTGTCACTCACAGCTTCCGGTTCACATCCTTTGAAAGTCCATTTTTCTTTGTGATAAAGAGGGCGTACGTGGCCCACAAACTTCCTCTTTCTGAAAAAGGAAAGTCTATAATAAAGAGGAAAGGGCGTTGTTGTTAGTGGGGTCCTGTGAAAACAGATCTGTGCTCCCGGTCCCCCGGGGCAGCCCAGGCCACCGTTGGCATTTGGTGACTGGGTGAACATCAACGCCTACAGCTTCACTTTTAATGCCTCTCAATAACAACAGACCCTGGGGGGAGACTGGCACTAAGGGGCGATGCAAAGAGACTTTTTTTTTTAATGGGTCGGGTTTGCTGTTTGTATTAAACCTTTTCTAATTAACCATTTGAGGTCAGGTGGACGAGGGGGCACAGCCCTCTCTGTCAGTAAAAATCGGGAGCTAATATGTTTCACCCCCCCCCCCATCCCACCACCCCTCCCCCTTTCCCCCATTGCCTTGATGTGCTGTAAACAAGATTAAAAGGGCCCAGCTGTGTGGAGTTATTGTTGGTGTCAGTAGGAAGTGCTGATAGCTTTTGCAGCTGAACAAAAGCTGGATGAGAGAGCAAAGGGACGCTCCAGACACGGTGGCTCCAGCCTCCATTTCTCCCACAATCCTCGCTCTGCGCTCCCATTGTTCTGCCCTGACCCGAGACAACGGACAGCGAGGACAACAGGATGTCAAAAAAAATACGCTGCTATTAGAAAGAGGTGTCACACTACACACACTCACTCAGTGTGTGAGAGAGAGAGAGAGAGCGAGAGAGAGAGAGAGAGAGATTAAAAATTCAGGAAAAGATGACAAAACTTTGGTATCCTACGACATCCTTTTAGAAATGCCGCATTCACACATTCCAGAGAGACATTTTAAATGATTGCACTTTTATCTTGTTTAGAAAAAATAAAAGAAAATTACAGTAAAAAATGAAATAACATCATTGTAACTCAATGTGTTACAGTTTGTGATTACTGTATTACAATTTTCCACAATACTATTAACTATGTCTTAAGGTTCTATCACTATTATTTTTCAATTTACAGTTGAAATATTTTTGTTCATCCAGTTTAGTGTTAGCCGATGGCAGAGTTTTGGATAAGCCCTTTTATCTATAGACTTCTTTGAAATCGTGTAGGCTGCAATTCTCGTTGTTTATTTCTTTTTATTTTAAAGATTCACATATTTCTGATTTTATTGCTATTAGTTGGATTGCATGGTAGTTCTGGCAGCCGTTGTTTCATGTTTGCGAAGTCCCCCCCGAGAAATCTAAAGTAAATAAAAATAAAAATAAAAACATTCTGGAAGGGGGAAAATATATAAACAAACTACACTGGAAAAGTATAAACCATGCACCGACATAAATTCCAAATATGAACTTAAATAATTAAATGTGAAAATAGCTTCTTTTTATAAAAAAACCCCATATAGCTAAAGAAATGATCTTCGTTGTTTTCTTGGCTTAAAACGCTTAATAAAATTCTCTTCATCTAACGGATTTAATCTGGAACGAAGTTATCGCAAAGGAATTTGCTTTGAAAAAAATCCATCCTAGAAGCACCCAGGAACTACCATTGCAATTCAAAGCCCTCTGTTTCTTTCTTTTTCTGTTCTTTAGAAGCTGACCGAGCAATCCGTCGACAATAGCAGTTTGCAGGTGTGCGGGGCGGTAATCTCTTCTAAGAGTGGTTTTACGTGATAAATGAATGACGATTTCTGCAGCCAGTTTGTTCTCAGGGTTTGCGCTGCGCAGGTGAATGGGGGAGTGCGAGCCTGTTGTTTGTGGTGTCCATGGAGACCGCCCGCACGGCGCCAGGCTGACAGGCGTCAGGAATCGTATGAATGGGTGACGTCACAGAGCTGGCGCCTGCCAGTCTGCTTCGGCTTGTTTGGACAATCTGGGCAAGATTCAGACTAGAGTAACGCAATTTTGAACGCGCACACAACGCAAAACACACATGTGAAAGAATCCGTAAACTGGAAGTTTTTAAATACGGAAAAAGAGAGGGAGGGGAATCAGGAATGAAGAGCTCTTTAACATATCTAACGGCGATGGTGCATGGGAATTTCTCAGATAATTAAATTTGAATAGCATTCGAAATTGGAGAGCTTTCAATACATGTAACCGACTTTTATAAAATGTTCTTGCAATATTAATTTAAAAATATAATTAAAAACATTTAAATAAATACATGCACACATCGACCAATACACGAAATTCCTCTCCTAAGCGAAGGGAAGGTCACTTATAATTCTATCTATGTGACATGAGTAAAATGCATTCCCTTATCTAATCAAACATATCGATACAAAATTATCATATTTAACTTGTTATTATTCAGGACAGCACGAGTTAGAATATGTACCGTGTCTGCATGATTTATTTTTACTTAGACAAATAGTGCAATGTGTACAATTATGCTCTGTGTGGTTGAGGCTATACTTATAAGCCTATTTATCTGAAGTAATTGCAGCATTCGTCTGAATATACCCCCCACCTACATCTCGAGGCAATATCTACACCTGCACTGTCCCCGAGCGACGGACAGCTGGGTTCCCACATATCACCCATAAAAAACACATTTGTTTCCATTTGTAACACCATCCCTAAACAGATTGTAAATTTTGATAACCAAGCAAATGTTGCTATTGGTGAAGAGGGGCACAATGTACCGTCCCTCTCCAGCAGGCACGCACTTCTCATTGGTCGTGCCTTGAAAACGTTGTTTCATGTAACCACGCCCCTAAATCCCGATGTAGGATAAATACGGAGAGGCGAAGGTATCAACACGAACTGTCAAAGACTCAAACTACTGGTAAACCCAGGATTCAGCAAGAAAAGCGCTTCAGCCATTGAACTTCGATTTACAATCTACACGTCAGCTGTAGAACGGCTATTCATATCATCATTCATTCTTAAAATCTTCGTCGTGTTTGGCATCCGCATACTGTGTAAACCGAGCAACTAGCTACTACGAGGCCAGAAGAAAGTAAAAATGAAAGTTGTCGGATCTACCTGCACACTGAAGGGCAAGGTTGGCAGTGAAGACGTTGTGAGGTGCTTGTCTGATCAGAGTTTGGCAATTTCAAAGTGCAAAATCCCGCTGTTGGACGAGCAGATGAGCGTTTTTCTCCACGACATGAACAGCTGCTACAGCAAGTTGAAGGAGCTCGTGCCCACGCTGCCTCCCAACAAGAAGGCCAGTAAAATGGAGATCCTGCAGCATGTCATTGATTACATCTGGGACCTTCAGGTGGAGCTCGACTCGCCGGGAATTAACCGTCAGCAGTCGGCCAACGGCTCAACCCACACCCGCACCCCTCTGACAACCCTTAACGCAGAGCTGACAAGCATGTCTGAGGTAAATATTGCGTTAAGTAATTTGAATATGATGCGAGCGAAGATGCCATATAAAGCATAGCACTGTTTAACACAATTTTAATTAAAAATATATAATATATATTCATGAATATCGGACTATTGAACCTATGCTAAAAGTTATTTTAAATGTTCATGCAAGTAAAAGCGTTGTTCCTCATCTAACGACTCTTTTCTTTCCCTCGCAGAACGGATGCTCGGACGACAGAATTCTGTGCCGTTAGCTTGGCAAAGCATGACGACCCGCAAAGAGCAAAAAAATAGCAAATCCTAAAAGTACAGACAAGGTCGCCACGAAGCTTCGTCTCGTCGAGAGCCTTGAGTAACGTAGGGAAACAGAAAAGACTCACGCATGATAGTATAAAAGACTCGAGAGTAAAGGGACACGGCGGAACTGTCCGTAAATCTGGTGTTGAAGAAGAACTCCCCATCCCCTGACGAGGGGGAAAAGGCGTTGAACGGAGAGTACAGTATCGTTACAATGATGGTTGCTTATACTGGACTCGTCAAGAAAGACTAATTTTACTCTTTCATTTGTTCGGTTCTATCTTTTTGTACTTTTGTTACATTTACACGTAGAATTTTTTTATATTTTGTAAAAAATGTCAACTTCTCAGATTGCTGAGTTACATTTGTATTGTATATTACAATGCTTAAAGATGTGAAAGTCTATTGTTTTTATTACAATGTACCTAAATGGTGTTTTTATTAAAACAAAAAGTATTTTGAAAATACGAATTCCATGTTTATTTTGGTATTTGGTCTGAAGTTATTTTGCATACACATTCCCATCGATACTTACTACCGTAGAACATGACAATGACAAGCGTGTTGTAAAACGTGTAGAATAGCATGACATAGCAAACCACTTTCACCTCAGATCGGTGTTAAACGACTCGTTTTGATGAACTACCGATGAGTAGTATTAACTGCACATCGATACCAGATCACAACAGGCCTTCAAAACAATTCCGGATTGACTACCGAAATCCATCCGTAATTATGTATTTACGACATCTCCAATTAAAACGTTACAATTAATACTAAGTATGAGAAACATTTACAGTATAATACATTGATTAAGAAAACCACGTTTTCTAAAACGGAAAGTAACGTTTTTCTTCAAAGTATATCTAATGTTGTGGGATTTTACATTTATTAAAATTATTTAAGCCTTTTATAATTTTATTATGAACAATAGCATCACTACGTATATGTATTTAGCCTACGCTTTGACAAGGATAATGTTTCAAATTAGACAGACCGGCATTTAAAAATACATTTAACAATAATATATACTCGCACTCTGTCTCTCTCTCTCTCTCTCTCTCCCCCCCCCTCACACACACACACACACACACTTCCTTGGCTGCGATCCAGTCCATCTGCCGCACAGCTCGTGGATTACTGTTTGTTAATGTTTCAATCAGCTGTGCGCTCAGGAATGTGGAGCTATTTAACCTGAACTTCCCCAGGTGTGGCGAGGCGCCGTTCAGTCTGGGCCCGCCTGCCCTTCCCTGCCCTTGGCATAACGCTAACACACAAACACAATCACACACTGGCTCTGCCTTAAAACATTAGTGCTGCAGCTGTGTGCGTCCCACTGCAGACGGGAGGGGGGAAAAAATCCTGCCATAAATTGCTGTTACCTACAGCAAACGAATTAACCCTCAGTGGGTCTAAACGAAAAGGCGTTTATATATTTGTACAGCAGTTCATGGCATGAACCAATTCTTTCCCTGTGTTTTTGTAACATTTCAAAAAGTGTAGGGCCGTAAAACCATGAAATAAATGGCATTGCACATATCGACATATATTTGTTTTGAAAAGCAGTAAGTTGGGCTGACTGTAAAAACGCATTTTGATATTGCGTGAAAAAATTAAATTAAAACTTCTGTACATGTCAATTAAAAAGGGTAAATTGTTTTCATCAAACCCCAATTAATTAAATCAGAAATGTACGATGTATTTTGTTAGTATATCATTATTTACCAATAAAACTGATTTAGTTGCTATGATGTATAAAGAGCTTGTTTATATGAACTGTAGTCTCATTTACGCGACGTTGTTCGTTTGAGGCGTTGAAGACATGATTATCTTGCGCCTCCCCGTGGCAGAACTCGACATGTTCAGCGGGTGAAATTTCAAAGAATCATAAAAAAAATCAATCAATCATTTACTAATTCGCCATATATTGAAAGCCGTAGCATTTTCTGATCCCGAAATAGATTGTATGACATATGTAAATTGCTATTATAACGTATTGACTGAAAGCTTTTATTTGGTATATTGATTCAATTGGAAGTCACTGCAGTAAAAAAAAAAAAAAAAAGATCATTTTGCGATTCATAGCCCGGCAAAGGTTATACACAACGCGGGGATAACGCAACGAACGTTAGGGGAAAAAAGAAGTAAACACAACTGGTTAGCCTACAAAATAAACCGCCAATCTTGTCCAAAAACATTATTAATTTATTGGTCGTTAAATAATACCCAGTGTGTGCTGATTCGTTACAACTTCGGTAACATGCCGGAAAATAGTACTGCAACTTTCATTGGAAACTAATTTGCAAACTTGCAAGGCAAGCGAGCAAAATGCCCTGACCCATGTGTTGTCACAACAGCACCACTGATGTTGCGCCACGAACATGCAATAAAACGGTTGTTGTACCCTCCTCGTTTAACAGTTTGCCACGGGGATTCAGATTTTCTCAAGGAAACTTACAGCACAGCACAGATATTCTTAAATATTTAATATGATTAAGGCGTACTGGGTTTTTGTCTATAAAAGAAGATAATTATCCATTCCATGCACGCATGTAGACAGAAGTGGATACCGTGTAGTGGTACGACGTTTGGAAGAAAACCAAAGACAAATTTAGCGGTGTGAAATTTTTATAAAAAGTCCAATAATGGAGCATGTTAAATAATTTATTCTAATTTAAAAGAATGACTAAATAAACCCTCAAAAATAAAGGGGAACGAAACAATGCAATTTCCTGAATTGATACCGTACGTCTAAGACAAAAGGACAAAACATCTATTCAATTCAACACATTAAAAAGATATATATATATATATATATATATATATTTATATAGATAGATATATACATTTAAAACAATTACACTATACAATCTCCCCAACATGCTTTTCCATTTTAGAACAGATCGCAAAACAGGACGGACCAAAAAAAAAAAATATATATATATATTAAAAAAAAACAACAGCCATGGATTTTCCAAGAGGATTGGTACTCAGAAAGGGTCCGGCCCTCAGGGTAGTCTTTACAGGGAAAACAGTAGTCACTAACGGCTGACACACACTGCAGGAGCAGGACCGAATTGGACAGAAGTACTGAAGGAGGGTAACGTGAATACATTGTATGACCAGTCGAGAATGAGAAGGCATACGTTGTTATCGGTCATGGGTCAATACGTTGAATTCAGCAAACTACCCCCGAAAGCACAGTACTGAATATGGTTGGCATTCACCCAGTGTCGGGGGCTCAAAAGTAAAAAACTAATGACACCAAGGAAAGGGAACCCACGCTACAGTCACGATAAGCACAGCCAAACTGGTTTTTAATCCACTTTTAATTATCAGCCCACGTGCTGAAGGCAGGCATCTGGTTTGCATGTGCATGTTTGCTTCATGCGATGAAATATGTTTATTCCAATAGCAAGGCTGGCGGCGGTTTCGTAACCCAGCTATTCGAACATGCACACCTCAAATATAGCATTAGTCATTAAAGCCTGTACAGACAAACCCGGGCAAAGGACAACATTAACAGCCAGCAGTCTAACCCATATTCACCCTTCACAGTTTGATACACAAGCAACACCAAACTTCTAATCACGCAATTTCAACAAACAAATAAAGCTCATGTCTGGGACTATCTGAGGTCAGCTGACCTGACTGTCTACAGACCGATCAGTCTTTTCAGGCTCCATTCCCCCGTAGTCTCAAATCTCCCAAACACCTGCACGCATTCGACACAACTTCACCTCTCCCACGATTCCCCCGCTTCTCCGGCTCGTGTGCCACCGACTTTACCCCCCCCCCCCCCAATCCCTCCCCCTGCGCCTCCCAGAGCGGTGCCAAGTACAGGTCTTCTGGCCGAGTCCGGGTTTGGGTGCCAGCGCCAGCTCCAGGTGGAGCCCCTGAGGCCTACGTCCGGCGCCGCTTGCCCCCGCCAGGGCTGGAGGGGTTGCTGTTAGAGCCGAGTGATTTCTCCATCGCCCGGTTCCTCTTCCGCTTGTCTGCGGACAATGGTGCCTCTTTCCCTGCACTCTCACCTGAGCCCCTCTCTTTGTCTTTCTCCCTGTCTTTGCTGGTGCCCCTTTCCATCACCTTCGCGGACGAGCCGTTGCCTGCAAGGGACAGGTTTTCGGGAGTGGGGAGAAAGGACATTTGAGAGGCTATTGAAACGGACTCTCCAGGGCACGTCAAACTGTAGTCACTTTTCAGTGCTGGGTGTCAGACGACAGAGGGGAAAAAAAGTAACACGCATCACTCTCCCTTTGTTTACATTTAATAAATGGACAGAGATAATATCATGAACAACCTGGACTTGTGCACTGAAAAGGAAAGAGGAGGAAAAAAAAAAAAAGTGTCGAAGGTTGGAAGAAAATGATCAAATCAATTTAAGAAATTGTTCTGTTATTTGGAATGCAAAATCAACTCCAGGTTTTCCAGGTTTCAATCTTGGAAAATTGTAGCCAGCCCTTACAAGCCCTTTTTGACCAGAAAGAGAAACAAACTAAAAATTAAACTAAAATGACTATATTCTCAGGTGAGGGCTGTGGTTTACTATTAAAGGTATGCCACTATAATAACCAAAAACACAATAAGCTACCCTATAGCCCAATATTTAAAAAAGACCTGTAAAATAAAGGTTGTCTGACTTCCTGTGGTTGCATTCCTGAACTGTGAATACAGACCAACAAGGAATTTGAATGAATGCAACATGAAAATCATTTTTAAGAATAAAAAAAATATATAAACAAAGTGCAGTTAAACTTTTAAATCTTAAAAATGGAATTACTTGAATGGTCTGGCAGTTACTACGCAAGTGCCCGGCTAGTGTTCAAACCAGAACCTCATTTTTAAAAGTTAAGGTTTTATCTCCAGTAACGGAGGCAGCATTTATATCAAGTGACACAGTCAAGCTCCATGTCCATGTCCATTCCGGGCGACATAATAGGCTGCCTATGCGAAGAGACAGAGCCCGAGGCCAGTCCAGTAATTCCGTAACGCACCGGTGTACAGCGAAGACCAGGAGAAAGACAAGAGTGAATTCAAAAGGTAAAATATTGCAAAATGGTTTGCAGTAGTGCAAATTGGGAGTGAAATCCAAAGCTAACTGAAACAAGCTCCGCCCACATCTGCCTCTGACCTCACCTCCCATCGGCACTGCACTCAAACGTTGGGGACCCTTTTGCCTTTTGAAATCCAGCCAAGTGAACAATAAACAACAGAGCAACGATACAGCATGCCATGTCCCTCATCCTCCTCCCCGACAAAGAAACACAGATCATTTTATTTAACTTAAGAGGGTGGGAGAAAAAACAAAACAAACAAAACAAAACAAACACACACAAAAAAAACACATCTTGCTTGTGCACTGTGTAGACGCTTAAATTGGCTATTGGTCATGAGCTGGTCTGTACTGAGGTCACGTTGGGAGTTTTTTGGAACAGAGTGAAAGCGCTCTTCTGCCCATACCTCTCAAACTCCTGGCCAGCGAAACTGGGACCCAGACCTTAAAAATGAGACAAACGACCAGAGTGAGGGACACTGGTTTGTGCCAGAAAGTTTGTGCCAAAGCGCCGCGGCGCTGCGGCCAATAAAACTCACTTAGCGAGAGGAAAGGAAGAAAACGTGTACGGAAACCGAGCGTTAATGTGCGAGGCGAGAACCTTCTTCGTGCGCCGCCCCTGATGGGTCCCTTTCCTCTCTCTCTTCTTCTTTCTTCTCATTCTCCGCCCCCAGCTTACCTGCCAAGCGTCAAAATCTGTTCATGTTCGCTTAAACAGAACCGGCCCTTCAACGGCCGGACACACGAATGAACGGCGGTTTATAAGTCACCACCGGATCTCTACAAAGCATTCCCGCACACCCGGGGGGGGGAATAAGGTAACGCTCAACAGAGGGTGTTCGTGCTGAGCATGTGAGGAAGAAACAAGGCTTTACCTTCTTTCACTTCCTGTATAATTTCCTCTGGAAGAACAAAACTCTTTTCAGAGTTGGGGAATGGCAGTATTTCGGATTCATGCTGAAGTAAACAGAACACATAAAACACAATAAGGATTTACCAAAACCCTTGCCAGAGTTGTGAAATTGCAACATTTCAGATTCATGTTGTACACGTCAGTACAACAAATGTCAAATTCCTCTAGTTATTGCATAAATAAATCATACTTTAGACAAATTACACTAAAAATTTTTGGAAGCAAGACCATTCGTTTACTTACCAGAGCGTGCATGTCATACATCGTTCCAAGATGATCCCATATGACCTTTGACGATACTTGTCTTCCGATATTCTGGCTGAATTTATCACGAATACAAATCATGTGAAAGTGACGATTTACTCCTAAAAATTAAAAAGAAACAACATTTGTAAATACAGACATCGTGTGTTCCCACGAAGCCTGACCCACCAACGAATCCAAACTGACATAGTAACAATATTACAGAACGGAATAACATAAACATAAAAGACAACTTCTCTCCATATTAAAGCAAATCTACCAAATATACACAACCCAATGAGTTTCCAGTGTGCGCTGGTGGAGCCAAGCTGCTTGTTTATCGTCAATACATTTGAAAATCAAAGCAAAATACTTTGTTTTCAGTCCGGTCGTTTGGGTACTTGGCGCTGTCCAGGAGATGACTGAACGTAGTGTGTGACTTCTTGTTGACAAAATGAGTAGCGAAATGGCTGTTTGCCATCAATAGCAAACGTTAGCTACCAGTTAAAGCTAACTTCGGTACGAGCACTAACCATCCTATCTACACGACGCAGAGCTTACATTAACCAAAGGCAAGTTTTGCAACGTTTCAAATCGAATTTTTAAACCAAATATTCTCTATGGTACACAGGACTGCTTTGTTGTCGCTTTGTTAGTCTCAATTCCCGGTAGCTAGCCTCGGGCCGCAAGGGCAATATCTCAGGTTAGACGTAGTTTATATTCTTACCTACAGGTTTGTGCCCCAACATTGCATGGAAAAGACACACCTCCACCTCTTGGCTCCATATGACCGATTCTTCAACAGGACTAACTTCAGAATCTGCCTGCTTTTCATCGGCTTGTATTGCTTCGGCTTCCCCCATTTTTCTATCCTCAAAACGAAACAGGAAAGTAGACGAGTTCGACCGAAAAGGGGGAAATAGCGCCACCAAATCGTGCTTGTGTTTGAAAACAGTGACAAAGAATTTGTTTCACATAAATTCACACAACTATGTTTTTGTGGGTGCCACCGATTTTGGTTGCTAACTACCGTATGTTTGCAGTTCAAACCATTAACAATACAGCCATCACCACGTCTTCGGTCATGATTTCCCACCCCCCAAGTCTACGGTAATTTCCAAATCAAAGGGTAACTAAAGTTACCTTACACAGATGTAATATCAATTAATGTAGGGGCTGTAGCATTTACGTCATGCATTAAACCCAGCAGCAAGTTCTTCTAGGTTTCCATCTGTATACATTATACAGTATAAAACTGTACATTATTTGAGTCGCTCTGGTGTTTAAAAAACAACAACAACAACAACATAAGCTTATTCTTCTAAAATAATTCTAAATAAAAAAACATTTAGTTTGGGTATTAAGTCAAGGATGAAGTTAGATGGTAGAACGGTGAAGGTGTTGGATTTGAGGCCAAAATGTCCAACTGCCTTGATGAGCACAGAGCTCAAACCTACAGCCATGTAGGTTGTCCCGGGCAGAGAGGGCTAACAACACCTTGACAGCCTTCCATTTGCACCCACTTCTGTCTGATATTATTCTAAGGGCACCCGTAACTATCCCCTACCTGAAGAAGAGAATAGATACGGTATATCCAACTTTATACCAATATTTGAGGTATTTTGGTTTGACCCTATTTATCCCCCAGGGTAATTCTCGCTGCTTCAGTATTCCCACTGCAGTTTTTGCCTGCCCATCGCTGCTGCTGTATTGCTGTATGTCAGGGGTGTCCTGACATTGTGCAGTCAACACCAATACTGCCTGGGCCAGAGGAAATACTTCATTCTGTCTGCGGTTGCAGCCACAGGTAAGAGACAACGTGTGTGCCTGCTACAGTATGCCTCTTTCAAGGCAGGACAAGGGTCGACTTCTACCATGCTGTGTCGAGTGTTTCCATTAAGCACCTGGGCTAATATTACAAGTGGGTTGCAGGGGTTCTCGCTCATCTGTGAACATAGTCGGAAAAAGAAGACATTGGAAAACCTGACTGTCTTGAATGAGGAGGATCTAGGTAGACATTTCACACCTTACAATGCTAGCAAATGAGATGAACAGGTCTGGTGGGCTTAGAACGGGCTGTCGCTGACAGCTCAAACTTCGTAAGCTTCTAATGAGCGAATTAGGCAACAGTTGATTTGGTGATTACAGCAATGCAAAGCATCCCGTTTAGATCAGTGCCCTTGTTTATTTGCTTGTTTTCAGACTAATAAAGACCCTGAGCACACTATCATTCCCAATACATTTTACACTCCAGCCTTTGTTTATATATGCTCACCATATGTACGATGTGTTTGCCATATTTGAAGTTGCTTTTCCATGCTAGCACTGAGATGAATATGGCGAGGATTGAAAAGCGGCTCCGTGTGATCGACCAGGCCCTCTGCTGCCTGGCAAAGACAAAATTATGTTACATTGCAGTCTGTTTTTTTTTGTTCAGATTTTGTCTACTCTGTACAAAGACCATACCAAGAATTAAGAGATAAAGTTCCAGGCAATGTCTGCCGTTGCACGGTTTTGCAAGACTGGACTGCACAAAGCTGACGCCAAGCATGTTTTCCTCATTTTAACTACTTGGATCAATTTCGTCAGTATCGTCTGAAGTTAATACACTGCAAGGCATGGCTAGAGATGGTAACTTGCAGAGACATTATATTGATTAATAAATAATTAAGAGTAAACGGTGGCAGAACATTTTTTTGCAAAGCGGACATACATTTCCCCCGGCCACCAGATTGCGTATAAGCAATGTACTGCTATTGATCTGAGAAGAGTGGAGTGGAGGGGTGAAAGCGAAGAGAATCTAAACATTTTCTCATTCACTAAAAAAACAACAACTGTGGATTGTCACTCCACTATCGACTTCTTCTTTACAACCACCATCAATCGCTTTATCCAGCACTTCAGTTTAATTATCCGTTTCTGACCCACTAATGTTCTGAGCTCATTTGTAACACAGAAGTGCAGGCTACCCTCCAGTCATTGACTGCCACGACGAGCTTAAGGAGAAAATCGAGCGGCACTCGGGCCAGGGGCTAAAGGACGACCCCAAGACGACACAGCCATTGCGTTCCCGTGGTCCCCGGGAAAACCAGCGCGTGAGGAGGGTGTCCCCGTGTAGCCGCCCCGGGACGAGTCTCCGGCTTCGCACATGTCCCTGCGCCCCCCACCGCTCGGGTACCCTGGCAGTCCCCAGGAAGCTTGTCCTCGCGTTCCCTCTCAGGTGCCACTAATCAATTAGGGGACAAATATACACCTTTTTTTTATTCTTCAGACTAATTATGGTGGCCTTTTACATAGCCTGTAACTTCAGCTGGGCGGGGCTGCGAGCCAACGGGGCCGAAGGCGAAGAAACCACTCACGGGGTAACTTTCCGACGCCGGATCCAGTTACTCTGATTTACATTGAGGCCTGTCCCCTCGATGGGCTACAGAAAGCTCCTCTGTTGCTTCGTTGCCCTTGATTTCTGTTTGACATAGCGGTGGCTGCTAACTGTGCATGAAATCGCAGGTTTAGTTTAACCACGTAATCTTCTTATGTGTGCCGGCGCTATGCTGGAGACAGCGCCCCTGCTAACAAAGGCTAGTTACTGTTCGGTTTGTACACGGCTCGCCTTACCATCGTCTCCACGGAAACCTGAGAGGTGAGCGGACAACAGAGGGTCATTGATGCCAAACTTTGGAAGGGTTTTCGATAGAGACCACACGGGGTGTTTTTTCCAAGAACATTTCCTAGGCGTTTCAGAGACTCTCCCTGTCTACACCAGCCCCACTGGGCTGACGCCTGTGACCCTGGACAGTGTGTATTAGGGCATGAATGGTCAGGTGGAGATGTCAGCACCTGTAATCGGTGATGAAGGCCGTGCTTGTGTATGACGGTTTGCTGTGAGGGACCCAGAAGGCTAACAAATGAGTCAAAGGGCACTGGAACCAGAGCAACTTGGTTAGGGACTTGCCAGTGCCCTGCCGAACTGCTGTACCACCTCCCAACTGAGCATGCCTCCACATGTGCTTGTAACAATGACTGGATATTAACAATCCAGGCGCAATGGAAGTTCTTTAAGAAGAAACACATGCTCCAGTAAGTGTGTTAACTTTACCATTAATATGGTCCAAAGCACTGGACGACTCTCTGTGCTTGTATTTCAGTGAAGAACAGGTTAAAGGTTAAAGGTAATAAAGGCCATATTGTAACCATGCATTCATCTTAAATGCGCTCGCAGTGGTTAAACGCGTGGAAGTTATTTTGTTGGCCACTAGAGGGCATTCATCATCCAGGTATGGCTATCCACATCTTAGTCTGAACTCCAGCCACAACAAAAACAAGATTCAGACATAAAATTGTACAATATTGTTTTCATGTCAAAATTAAAACTACTACTAAGAAATACTGACTTATGCCGATATGATTTATTTCTGGCAGTGGCTAAAACCTAATCAATCCATTATTACAATTTTCTGTTTTTCATGATATAGCATCACATTTGGACATTTGGGCCTTGGGGCTGAAATATTATATATATATATATATATATATATATATATACAAAATACTGGATTGATTAGGTCGATAACCACTGGCAGAAATATTACAGCATAATATATTTTAGTTACATTATTATATTGTACATTAATCAGCTTGTAAAAACCTTGTAAATGCAACCCAAGTGAATGTGAGATTTCATTATAAATCCTACGACTATCCAAGGTTAACAGTCCGCTTCCAGACTAACTGAACATTTGGCTCCCTCCGTCTGGCCACCTGTTCATCCTTACATTTTGTATTTGTTGAATGACGTCCCTGTGTTGGTCGTTTCACACGTGCGTCTACAACCTAGGGTGGTTTTGGACAGACACGGAATGACGTCTCTGTGTTGGTTGTTTCACACGTGCGTCTACGACCTAGGGTGGTTTTGGACAGACACAGAATGGCGTCTCTGTGTTGGTTGTTTCACACGTGCGTCTAAAACCTAGGGTGGTTTTGGACAGACACGGAATGGCGTCTCTGTGTTGGTCGTTTCACACGTGTGTCTACAACCTAGGGTGGTTTTGGACAGACACGGAATGGCGCCTCTGTGTTGGTTGTTTCACACGTGCATCTACAACCTCGGGTGGTTTTGGACAGACACGGAATGGCGTCTCTGTGTTGGTTGTTTCACACGTGCATCTACAACCTCGGGTGGTTTTGGACAGACACGGAATGGCGTCTCTGTGTT
>JAOVYW010000084.1:1756347-1773659 GCA_025775045.1 Hiodon tergisus | reverse complement strand
ACACAAACAGTGTAACCCCCGCATTCGCAACCTGGAGATCGGTGAGTCTGTTACACACACACACACACACACACACACACACACAAACAGTGTAACCCCCGCATTCGCAACCTGGAGATCGGTGAGTCTCCGCTACACACACACACACACACACACACACACACACACACTCAAACAGTGTAACCCCCACCTTTGTAACCTGGAGATTTGTGAGTCTCTGTTACAAACACACACACACAGAAACAGTGTAACCCCCACATTCACAACCTGGAGATCGGTGAGTCTGTTACACACACACACACACACACACAAACAGTGTAACCCCCACCTTCGCAACCTGGAGATCTGTGAGTCTCAGGTATACACACACACACACACACACACACACACACAGCTGTGAGATGGGTAAGTACAGGTGCTCTCTCTCATGATCTCTCTGTATTTCTTTCTCGCCTGCCCTCACAAACACACAGAGACACACACGTATCAAACACAGGTCTAGCTCCAGGTCACCTCGAGACAGAGTGAAATCCCTTCTACATCCTTTCATCACCATTCTCACCCAGACCCGAGCCCGCCTCGCTTTTTATTTTCCTTTTCCGATTTTCAGTCAATCAATATAACTGCTTGGTATAACAGATATAATTTTCAATGAGTGATTACTACTACATTTGTTAACTAATACCAAAATAGCAATTTCTGATATGCCTCTGGCAGAAATTGAATAACCAATTTAAATGTAATTAGGTTCTGCACAGCTATGAAAGTAATTTTATACACAGATTCATTCCATGAAGTCAGGCAATAATCCAATAATCCAATATTGACCCGAAGGTTTTTTTTAAATAAAATATTTTAATGATAAATCGCCCTGCATCTGCAGATTACAATACTCCCAATAGAGGTCAGAAAAGTAATGGGGAGTACAGTTTCGTTTTGATGATTGGTTAAATTAGTTGAACAGAATTACTAAAATTGATAAACCCGGAGGGATTTAAAAACACTTCCAAGCGATTAAGCTAAATTTGCGACGCAAATTTTTAAATCAAAGAGAGGCCGGGGTATTAATCAGTAATTTGGCCTGCTGGTGTAATTTCTTTCTGCCCCTGAATACAATGGCAGGAGCGAAAACAGCAGCACGCTCGAGTTGGTAATCATTTTCTCGAAGTGCTCGTTTTAAAGAAAACGAACAACCAAATTACTAATTCAGGAAATTCAGCGTAAAGTTTGGCGCTCTTCCGGGATACGGTTAACACCCCCTCAAAATATATATATTTTTTATTTACCTCATGTACTACCTCTACACAAAAAGTATTACGATTGGCAACGCCGACCACATGCCACTGTTTTCGCTACACACCTGGCAGAACACTTTGGCAGAACGGAAAATGTCTGTCCCTGTAAATTCAAATTTTAAAGCGTTGACTACACACTTTTTTTGAATCGAGACACAATTTACAATCTTTTATACATTTATTTTTTACACATTCTATGAAAAATAAGATCGCCTCAAATTTGAACTTTAACGCCCAAACGAAAACGACCCCCCCCAAAAAAAAAAAAAAAATACAGCCGAAAATAACAATAATATATTTCCCTGTCGGGTCAGACATTATCGCAAAGTGCGTAAGGCTGGATTTGCAACTGTGCCTTAATGTAAGAGATCTGTGTTTCTATTTTCTAACTAACGATATTGTCTTTTCTTCAGGAGGCAAAGAGCGAAGCAGCTTTGATGAATACAGGTATCCTTGCTCGTTAAATAAATTACCACTCTGCACTGCTAGCGTCAACGCTGAGATGTTTATAATACTCCTGACTGGCACTAACACTAAAGATTAGAATGGATTTTTTTAACCAACTATAAAAACTCATGCAACAGTTTTTATTTTTGTTTGTTTGTTTGTTTGTTTGTTTGTTTTTTTTATTTTAAATAACCTTAACGTACATGCAAATGAATGTGTTCCGTGCTAACGAGGCAGCGGTGTGCTTTTCTCTCTGCGCCTTGCATGGCGGCTCGCTGTGGAAAGCGTTTGTGTCCGGCGCTTTTGAGCGGGAGGCCGCCCTGTCCGTGCGGCGGCCTAACGGTCTGTCTTATTGTTGCTTGTGCATCAGGCAGTTTCACCGGCGAAAGTGGCCAAAAGTGAAGAAGCCTGCCTCCAAGTCGCTGTGAGTCCGGACTCCATCCGCGCCGCGCCGCGCCACCAGCCGCCCGCTGCCTTTACCTGCCTTGTGTTTTCTGTGGGGTTGGGTAACTGCATGCTGCACGCGGGCCTGCTCTCTGTAACTGTCCCCTGTAACCGTTTTCTCCCCTGCATGAAGAAGCTCGGGGTGGTGTGGGTTAGCCTGGGGCCGGCATCCGTTTCCCATCAGGCCTTGCTTCGTCGTCCCTTCTTTCTTCTGCTCTCCCATGTGCCTTTTTGTTTTTACACCTCTTCTTTTCTTTAGTGTAGCTGGTGGACGTTAAGTAGCCCGACCATTAAGCCGTTCGCCTCCGTAAAAACAACTACGGCTTCTGAAATAGTGCCTGTCGTTTTCCGCCCCCACCCGAGCGGCTTAAAAAAAGTCGCGAGCCAAGCGGAGATCCCGTTGGATTGGAAAGGTTTTGTGTTTTGTGGGGTATTAGGAGCGCGTGCCAGGCGGGAGGCAGTGGGAAGCCTGAGAGTGAAACATTCCTCTGTGTTTTGTGGTTGTTTTCCTATCAGAGGCCAGATCTGGGAAGGATGGGAGGGCTAGAACCCTGGAGCCCTTCGAGCTGGACCTTCCTGGGGAGACCAACTGGTGGGAACTTGAAACCTTGTACAGACTTGACGAGCACACCTACGATTTCAAACTCAACTTCAACGTGAGCCAAGAAGACTGGATCAACTTTGGAGGGGCTGTGGACCGAATGTTTGCGCTGCTGGGCAACTCCGACCGCGCGGGCCAGCTTCAGCCCCTCCCCCAGGGGGAAGGGGGAGGAGGGGGGGGTCCGGTGACCTCCAGCAGCCAATCCGCCTCCGCCGTCTACCTGACCACACTGGCCACGCCTGCCTTCCTGCTGCGTGAGGCCGGGGCAGAGGCCCTCCGCACTGCTCTGGGCCTGGTTCAGGGAGAGGCCGCCTCCTCCTCTTCCTCCTCCTCCTCCTCTTCCTCCTCCTCCTTAACCGCCCTTCCCACTGAGGAGGGAAGCTCAGACTGGACCCGCTCCCCCCTCCTGCTGAACGAGCTGCTGGGGGACCGAGATCCTAGCCTGGAGGAGGACGAGGAGGACGAGGAGGCGCTTCGAGGGAGGGTGAATCACACTCCGTGTGACTGCTGTGACTTCCTCCGGGAGAACGTGCAGGGGGCCACCGTCTGAACATCTCTTTGCCTGACCCCGGGTGTGTTCACTCCCTGCCCTAATCGCCCGCGTCCTGCGCCCTCTAATTCAAAACACCCCAGACAACCTCACCCTGCGCTGAAACAAGCAGTCTCCCTTGCCATAGACCACACCGTGTTTATCCACTGTTTAATGCAGTCTGACCCTGCTGGCACCCACATCGCCCCTGCCCAACCACCCCACCTGGAGAAGTGTTTTAACAGATGTGACCAGGAGATCATTGAGGTTGTCAATGCAACACAATATCGTTACAAAACAGACATTTGCTTGGGCAAGGGAGGGGCGTTAAAATAATATTTTTTTTTTTTTGCATTATGTTCATATTTACTTGATTTTAACTTTTTCTACAATCGTCATGGCGACATTCCCTATCTTAACAGCTTTGTTGCATTTTGAACATTGATTTATGCAGATTTGATCCGCTTCTGTGTTTTCGGGTGAGGCGGGAAGACCTCTCAGAGCTCACCTGCAGCGAGGAGTCACACACTCAGCTCAGTACATGCATGGTCAGTGGCACATGCTGGGATCAAGCCTGCTTGCTTTCCCCCCCCCGGCCATTCAACATGGTGGAGGGAAGGGTGTAAATGTGACGTCTGAGCATTGCAGGGGTTTTGGTGTATAAAAGCATAATCTTTTTTTCTTTTCTTTTCTTTTTTTTGTGCGTTTGTGTTTGGTGTTCAATTGGTACACTGAGTTAAACGTCTCGCGATCACGTTTCCCCGCACACACCGTTTTCCCATGATCCAACAGCGATAACGTTACAGGAAATGCACATGGAAACGACCAGTCATTTATCTTCTATAGACAAATGCTGGAGGCTGATTCGGAAGAGTGAGATCCTAACAACAATCCTACTCCCCTTCTGGGCTATCCATGACATCCCGGGACTCTCAGCGGCAGACAGAACCTGGCGGTGCAGGAAGCGTCCTCTCGTCTCTCGGGAATTACGTCTCGTGATCCCAGCCGAACGACTGTGCCATTAAAGATGGGTTCCGTCTTTAGTGTTTTCCTCCGTTTTTCAAGGGTTTAATTCCTCTCAGAAAAATAATCAGCGGGGGGAAAATCCTGTAATTTTAATCGTCAATTTCATAAGGCGTCTTTTCCCTAGAAAAAAAAAAGTTGTATTTAACAAGTGTCACCTTCTTCTTAACATTAGATTGCTGTTCTGGTTCTTTGTACTTGCTATACATGGTGCTACAACAGTCTGAACAAATATATTAAATTGCTGTATGTATTTGAATGTACGTTTTACAATTAATGTAAATGTTAAAATATATTTTATAATACACAAAAGAGGCTAAACGACGTATCCAACCATGTGTCCTGTATTACAGATATATATTTTATGGCTGTATCGCCTTATGGTTTTATTTTAATTTTTTTTTTTTGTTGTTGCTTCACCTGTTAGTCATATGGCACTTTCCAGATTAACAGTGTTTCCTGTCAGTCTTACTTCCCCTCCACTGAATTTTGTATAAGAGTGTGACCAACGCTATGTAGTCCCAGCCTTCCTTTGGACATGAAAATATAGAGAAAGGAGAGATGGGGGGGGGGGAAGACTTCTCGTTAGCACTTTTTAAAGGGACTGCTATTTGTGAGTGAGATCTCGGAGATTTCAATAACAACGCCTTGTACAGTACATAGATTTATCATACATATATTTTTGTTTCATTTGGTTTACCAGTGAACCTTTGATAGCAGTTATTAGTTTGTGAATAAAGTGTTGAATGCCCAGGTATACCTTTCTACAATTGGTCTTTTGTGTGTTTATTTCCAGTCTGTCCATGTCTGTGACCTTTCTCGCACAGTGATCCCGCAAAACCAAACTATCCAGTACACAGGCTAGATATAAGGTCTTTGACTTTATCGATATATAAGATGGGGCGAGTTTTTTTATTAAATATTTGAACCACCTAATGTACAATGTTCACCACGAGGCCCGCGATATCGAAGCTTATAGCAATGTTTTTCAGCGACACTGGCACCTACAGCAGGATGTGAAGGAATTTTGCCACTTTTCCAGACATGGCTTGCCGTGACTAACCTTCCTTTCCTCCACTCTGAAATCTATTAAAAGCTGCCAACAAGGCCCTGAAAATGGAGTCGCAGTAATTTCACGAGACTGAGCCAACCCCCGTCGCATCTCTTTGTACACCTCCGGCACCACCAGTACAAAGAGTCAATGCTCTGGTCAAAGAGTCAAAGCTCTCTGGTCCTTCCAGTCTTCTCCATGAGAGTCCCAACACGTCCCCCAGTCAGTCAGTGGGTAAACCCCTGAATTCATGCTGCGGCTCTGAGGCCTTGCAAAAGTATTCAGTCCCTTGCATGGTTTTCCACATTTACCTCAAAGCTTTCCGGCCACGCAATTTTATTGAGAAAATTAATAATGATCCTCATAACTCGAAATACCCGAGTCGTACCTGCATAATTATTCATACCCTTTGCTGTGACAAACCCGGATATATTTAGGTGCGCATAAGTAAATTAACAAGGCACACGATTATTTTGAATGGGCTCTCTCTTCGCGCAATAACTGCGGATCCCACGATTCCGTCGGCGACATCGTCGCTTTCTGCGTGGTTAGAGGGGCATGCCTCACGCCGCTCTTCGCCACAATGATTTTAAAGAGGGATTGTCTTACATCGCAAGGACTGGGGTAAAGGGGGCCGACCGTCATGCTATGCTGATTGAGCATAAGTGCTTGTTTCCAATTATTAAGATTGCTTCCGATTGGTAATGTTTTCATGACTCCACTAGCGCCATAACTTACAGTTAACTCCAGCTGTTAGCGCTCAGTGCAAGCATACAAAAACAAACCATTATTCACTATTGGCACCCAACTAGCTCAAACCAATCATCTCCGGCAGCCAGTTAACCGAAAACACAATTCCCAATGAACAACAATGATTTAAGTCCACCATGCTCCCAAGAAACACTATAACGCCCTAACATATGGTAAAAACATTATAGAAAGGATGTGGATATGGTTAAAACTCCACCATCCATCCGTCCATCCATTTTCTAAAGCTGTTTATGCCATTCAGGGTCGCAGGGAGCGGGATCCCTACCCAACAGGTGGCTGGGAACAACCAGTCAAACAGATGGCCAGGGACACGTAAACAAATAATTAGGCAAACACACCTTACTTGTAAGTATTTGGACAGTGGGAGGAAACCCCATGTAAATACAGGAAGTACTTCTGACACGAGTGTAACAGAACCCGTCCTATCCCTGGCTTTTTACCAGAACTTAAAAGTGTTGTACGAGTAGTCACAACGTCCTTATGGACCGACGATTAGCTCGTTGCTTTAAAAATGACGTTGAATGTCATAGCAACTAACCATGTATTACGTTGATTCACTGAGACAGTTTGCCTTGCCTCTCGTTATTAAAATCAGTACTTGCGATTCCTGGCAGTTCAAATGTAGCCCCACTTCTTAATTTATTTATTGAAATGTAAAGTGTATATAACTTGTCGAACTCCGACAGTTGCTGTTGATTACATAATGGTGTGATTATTCAACACATAAAACCGTAGTTTTGGTGAACCGAACACACAGTTTGAAAACTTCCGACATAATTTTTATTCAGTCATGAAGCCGATGTTCTTCTAACTCAGCTCTTGTTATGGGACTATATCCTAACTCACATTGGCCACCAGATGGAGTCATTGATCAGGATAGAGAATATATACGAGAGCAGGGAAATATGCGGGTGAAATTGGAATTCCAGTTCTCGTTCCCAGCCCTGTCCTCTGCCATACAGTCCTGAGCTCAGATTACACAAACTGCCAACCAACAGCTTGGAGAGAGGGGGTGGGGAGACCGATTCACTCTTACAGGGGTGGAGATTCAATTCAGTGTGTCGCTCAGACACGGGGAATCTAATGCAGTAGTTTCATTTCAAGTTTTGCTCATACAATGTAAGGGAAATGGCTGAAACAAGGTAAGAAAGTTTTAAAAAGAACATAATTGTTATATTTATTTAAAACACATTGTGAAACTTAAGAAAAGGGCGAGAACAGACCGTTTTAAAAAAAAAGATATAATGTTAGCAGCTATTTGTGTTTTACGCTTTAGGTCGCAGGATACTCCAATTAACGTTACTTCACTATACCAGCTGTTGAACTATTTAAGGTTTCGTAAAACATTTCCGCTTTGTGTAAAACTTATTGTTTTACTGTACGTGTGCTGGACAAATCGCAGCTGGTCCGCCGTGTCACAGTGGATTTTCTATGCAAAATAAAACCAAAAGATTTAACTATTGAGCTCTTGACTATCCTGTGCAGTAGTTTTTAATACGAAGTTGTTTTTAAATTTGTACTAATTAAAGGATTATAACCCGGGAAAGACATGGAAAATAACAAAGCAAGAAGTTAGGCAGCTATTAATTCGGTTTTGTTTGTTTTTTTCATCTCCGGGATTATTGCCCTTTATAAAGCAGCTTTATCTCTGATACAAGGGAAGGGATGTTTAAGGACTTTGTACTTTTTTTGAAGTGCAATGTAGTACAGCTTGTACACGTTTCAGACAGGATTGTGCCTACGGGCGACTTTCCGAGTTAAACCGTAGGTCTGTAAATTTCGTGTTGGTTTAACGGGATATCGGAGAGAACGTGTCTCGTCTTGACCGATATGTTATGGGAGCAGATGCTGTGAGACGGGTCTAATATTCTCGGACGCTTTTGGCGTTTGACGCATTTTCCGATGACCCCCCCATAGTCCAGTTGTCAGGAACAATGCTTTGAACTGGAATCGCTTGATTTACTGTTGGAAGGTCGTTTAAAATCGTGTCCTTTTGTGATCTTCGGGAAAATCTGTCAAATTGAGTACAATTTTTATACGAGGCAACGAGCACGGAGGTAATGGAAACCTCGCTTAAGAACCTCTCTTCGATTCAACCTCTTCGTTTCCCCCTCGAACTGCGTAATTTTAGTTAGACGAGTTGTGTCCTGTTCAAATTTTATTTTTGTAAAAGGACTTCTCCCGTGCAATGTTTTGTATTTCCATATATGGAAATAGACACATAAACCTTTGTCGTGGTTTGGGAAGTCTAATTGGTTTCTTTTGGTTGTGGTTAGTCTTTAATCACTAGTTTCCTCTGATCGGTTTTCTTGAAATCAGATCAACAAACTTGCCTGGCTCTGTTCACTTGTCAATGTCTGAAACGGGAGTCCATTCTCAGACTTTTGTATTCGTTCGGTTTATATAATCTACAGCTTCTACATTAAAAGCATTTCTATTTTTAACTGGTGCCTTTCACTCTCTTATCATTTAGTTAATTAATTATGGGCACAGTTTATTTCCGTTGTGTATTTTATTTAAAGAGCTGTAATCCAGCCCGAGTTGGGTTCTGTTGGACCTCTCGGGTGTTCCTCTTCATTTCTTCCTTATAACAAAGTCGTTGCTTAATTTAGCCTCCAGAAATCCACCTGATAGTCCAGAATCACCGTTGGATACTAAAGTTGGCCCGTCAGACCCTCTGAGAGTGGGCTGAGCTGGGCTAACGGCGCCCTGGCGTGACCACACTCCATCGCCTAACGACCAAACCGAGCGCCGCTGGCAGGCTTCCCAAAGCAAATTGGCATGTTGAGTCCCTCGAGGTTGCCGGGAGACGGAGGAGGGTCCGTGTGTGTGTGCTGGGACAGGTGTGTGCCCCCCACCCCGGGTCCCCAGCATTTGGTGCCAGCGGTGTTGGGTTCTGCTTACACGCTCACACGCCGAGGAGCGGCCGGGGGAGCAGCCAGACTTCTCACTGGAGTTGCCCTGTTTTTCGCTGCACCATGGAGAGGCCTGCCTGTCTGTCTCACTGTCAGAACGCACACTGAGGGCAAACACTGAAAACACTTAACACTGAGGACAAGTCCCTGCTCTGCACATCCAAATGATGAGTATTTCCTCGGTGCCACTCTTGGTATGATGTGTTACAAGCGAGTTGGGGATGTGAGAACCCTGCCAGGATTATTCTGTGGTAATGACCAGACTCGTGCTGAAAAGAACCATTATTGGGAAGTTGCCTGCAGGCTATTTGCTACCAGGGGCGAGTCTTGTGGAGGACGTATAGACCGGCATTGTTTAAATTGTTTGGGCCATTGTCTCTGGGGGCTCTGTGTGTTAGATGTACACCGTGATGTGCGATTGGTCTGGACCGACAGTAGACCTGTTCCCGTGCCTGGAACACTTGTGTACTCACCTGCGGGTGGTGTGTGTGTGTGTGTGTGTGGAAGGGGGGTGGGGGTGCGACCTGCAAGAAATGGTCACAGGCCCCGATGACACCAGTTGACACTCATTTCCGAACGGGCAGGAATTCCCATGCTTGAGTTAGGTGGAGGTCTGGTGGAGGTTCAGGGTGGGGGTGGGGGGTTGCCTGGGATGTAAGCAGAAGGAGGCACTTTTCTGGGGCAGCTGTGCGTGTGTTAGAGAACTGCTGGGGGTATGACTTAATGATAATCACTGCTCAGCGCTAAAAGCACTGTATTGAGCACTAAATGGGAGTGAAAGCCATATAATTAGATTTTCCTGAGCGCCGGACATTATTTTGATCGATTTGAAGACACTCCAGCCAGTTCTGAATGGGAGAGTGTGGGATCTTTGTGCAGGGTCTTACTACCTGGTAATTCACGCGACACGCATCCAATCAAGTTCAAATCGCCGTGTTTAGCAAACGAGCGAGCCTCTTTTAACGGGGAGGATTTAGCCTCGGTTGAAGTTGTTATTTACCTATAAAGCGCATTTTAAAAGGCCTCATTACTCCCAGCTTGAAACTCTGTGGCGCAGTAGGTGTCTGTCTGCAGTCGTCGGAAAGTAATACTCTATAAAAGGCCGAGGTGGTCTATAAGACACAACCGTAAAAGGCTGCGTAACAATTATCTAGTTAGGACAATTTAGCTTGGCCTGATTTGACTTGAATTAACAAGGTTTTGGCTTATTATGAAGTATATATTCCGAAGGTCATAATATCGAGGCTCGATTAAAAACACAAATGGATGATTTGGTTTAGTGGAGCAGGGGGTACAGGAGAACTTGGAGAAGACTGGTGCATTTGGGACTGTCCTGCACCAAGCAGGAATCGCTCAAAGTGTTACTGCGCGCCCCCTTCCCAAAGCAGTGCACTTTCCAAAATCCACCAGAGGATGGGGGATCCAGACCCCCCCACCACACACACGAACACACACACATCAAGGAATCCCAGGATCTTCTCAAATGTTCTGCTCTGTGGGGTCTGAATCTGGCTGTCATTAAACCCAAACGTGCTCGAGGGCGGGGGAAAGATGGCAGAGAATGGCAGAGCCCCATAAACCATGGGCTAACGGCGTCCCAGCTCCTTCCTGTCTCTGATCCGCTCCTCCCCTCCCCTCACTATTAGTCCTTTCAAGTCTGCTCTAATTAAAAGCTTCTATAATGAATAGCATTCGGGCTCCAATGAAAGTAACCAGTGTGGTCCCTGGTGGCCTTTCTCGCAGGGTACGCAGTCTTTCAGCACCCAGTAAATCTTTAAGCTGATAGAAGTGAGTCAGAAGAGCATTCTCATCTGCCCGGCCTCGCCCGGCAAACGCACTTTCTCCCGCCCCCCTGTCCCCCGCCCCTCCGGCCCTCCGGCCCTCAGGATTAGGATGTGTTCCCAAGGCCTCGGAGGTACGAGGGGGGGGATTCCCCACCATGCCGGATGCTTAAGCCCTCGTCAGTCTGATGGGTCTGTTGTTTGTTTGTTCGATTGTTCTCCATGTACGGGTGGACTGGGGTGGGGCACAGTGTTTTTCTGGGTATGTGGCACACATTAGGGAAGGCTTACAGTTTCCGCCGCTATCTGGACACCTCGTGTGTCACAGTAAAAATGATTCTTCTCAATGTCTTACCTGTGGAATGCCAGTGTGGTGGCACGTTGGAATGGAACCCTCACCCCTCCTCCCAAGAGAAGCAGATTTTCTCAAACAAAACACCAGGACTTAACACTTACTAGACGTGACCTGGCTAAAACAAGGGCCTAATGTAATTGAAATTGTCATGGCGACAGAAAACAAACAGCTGTCTGATGGACTGAATGTGGGATGGAGAGCGGGGGATTGGGGGAGGAATTGTGATTCGCCCTGCCCAGCCATTTGTAGTGTAAATGCACATTTTCTTTTTGTACGGCAAACAGTAATCCTTTATGGTGATACGACAAGCCAAACTGGGCCAGGACACGCTCACCTCTACTCAGCCTCTCTTCCATCTCGTAATGGTCAGAGCAGAGAAAAAGCTAGCAGGTATCTGGATGAATTGTGCATTGTATTTTGGCATCAGGGCTGGCTTTACAGGTGTTATTGCAACTGGCTCGATTTAAAGAGCTTCTACCTGGGATGTAGCCCTATAATACACGCACACTCGCACACGCTCGCACACACGCACACACACACACACACGCGCGCACACAGTTGCTCATCAAGGTCCATGTGGACGGGAAAGTAAAAGAAAAACATAGTGGAGTTTTAAGGAGAGTCTCCCTGTCTGGAAACTGTTACCCGCTCCCTGTTGTAAACCTCTTTCTCTAAGCCCTGAGTCGCTCTGTGGCCCTTTTATCTCCCTGCGGTTCTGGGTGTATCCAGTCTGTCAACAAAACGGCTCCGTCAACATCGCGGGTAAAAAGGGTCAGCGTGCCGGTGTTAAACTGGTTCAGTGAGCGCTGTAAACGGAACGAAAAACTCACCATTCTCAGAGGTACAATAGGGCATGGCTCCCCTGGGGTTTATCAGGGCCGGCCAATGGTTCGTTGATGAAAAGGATGTTATGGATCTTTTGAATGTTGGAGCTGTTTGGTGTTGGACTTGTGGCTCAGTTGTTCAGGGTACGAGCTAATAGGGCCCTACCCAGGAATGTCTGACTCCACACACGGACCAACCCAGGGGATCCTCATTTGGCACACCTCGTCAGACAGCACGCGTCCTGGCTGGTACAATGTGTCTGCACTGTGCAGAGAGGCTGGGGAACAGGAGAGGTATGGCCTTGTTGTGGACTCTGCTTTACTCTCTTTGTTTTAGTTTTGTAAATGGGTTTATTAAACTGAGAGAAGCTAGAAGCACTGACATACGCAGGCGGTTTCCAGTCATACGAGGGAGAGGCCCAGGGCTAAAGCTGGAACCTACCTTTGTCGCGCCGCATTGTTTTAAACAGTGCGACTCGTGGGGCTATGGTTCTGTTGAATAACCGCCGCAACTCAGCACTTTTGGGTAGGGGTGCAGATCCACCCGGTGCCCAGCAAACATTAAGCTGAAATGATCGGCTTCCCTCCCGCATGGTCACACCCCTCTCAAATTGGGGGTGTGACAGCATTAACCAGGAGCAATTTGATTGGATAGCCTGAATGATTGTTAAAATAGTATACGGTTAAAGTTCTCATGTCATTTCATAGTCAAACGTTTGCCGTCAATAGCTGGCCTATCATTGTTAGCTATCTTACGTCAGCTAGCTAACACAGACTAAACGTCAAATAGACTCTCACGATTTAAACTGCTATCTAGCAGCCTAGCTTGCTAACATAACATTACATGAAATTGTCCTATAACCAATGGTATTGCTACTGATTTCCTCTTCGGTAGACTGTGTTTCAAAAGGTTGTTAGCTAACTAACCTTAGCTAGTGTGTTCACACTGTAAAGCTCTTTCTCCAAGCTTTGAGCTGCTGCAATCCCTGCCTTACTGTAACCATGGCAGTCTGCAGGCCTGCGATGTTTAGCCAGCGAAGCCCAGCTGTTCGGGTCACTCAGAGCCCCGGCCAGCACTTAGCTCACGAGAAACTTGACCAGGAATACCATTCCCACTCAATCAGTCGGAGGCGGAGAGCGACAACTGGCTTCATTGTGTCGCTGCTGCAGGGCCTCGCGGCACGTGAGCGGCCCTGGGCCGGGCTACCGCAGTGGGAAGAGGTCTCAGAAATTTGGCCTGTACAGTGGGGCTGTTGTCCATAGAGGTGAACCGCAGCCTGTGATCAGGATTGGCCCCTTTTGGGACCAAAGCTCCCGCTCTCACTAGACGACATTAGGGTGTTTTTCAGATTTGTTTAAGTGTGCGTCTCGTTTTCCCATGCTCCAGAAGAGGTTTTAATTCTATAACGCCGTTTTGTTTAAGTGTGCTGTTCTCCCTTTCCCCATCCCTGGCTTGGCTTGCGTATCTGTTATAATTTGATGGAAATTGCTGGGTAATTTGCATTCTACAAATGTGAATTAAGGACTCATAATGAAGGGCTGTGGTTCCATCTCCCGACCGCTTCGCGAGTTCTGTTGTGTGTGTATTGTGCGCCTATGCGTGTGTTATCTGTGTGCGTTGTGGGGATTGTTTTTCTCTGGCCGGTGTTTGGATTTGTTTTATTAATCAGTTGGCCGAAGGAGAAAAAAAAAGAACTACTCTGTGTAGCGTTCGTCAAACATAATTTGGTTTTGAATAAGGTGTGTCCGTGTCTGTGTCTGTGTTGAGGAACACTTTGGTTCTTCGCTGCCTTACTGCTGTTATCAATGTTTGTGGCTCTCCCCCCACACAAGTAATAAGGAAGGCTGTTGGATGATCAGCTGTGTTGCCTTACACCAGCAGTGTTAGTGTAGGTAGAGGAACAGTAGAGGAAAATGACACGCTCAGGTCTGTACGGATTAACCGCGGCGGTTCTGGTGGATATTGTGCGGAATGGCTGTGGGAGTCCAGTCCGAGAGCAGAACGGTGAATGGGCCCCTGTACTGGGATCAGCAATGTTACCTGGGCAAGCGACAGCGTGAACAAGCCGCTGATTTTGTTCTGACCCTGCTATGTATCGCGATTCGTTTAGTGCCGTTCGGTCTGTGTGAGGCCCCCAGCAAAGCGCCGCTCTTCTCCACCGGAAGGTCAGGGCCAGGGGGCAGCTGGCGTCCTGCTGTGGAGGTAACCGTAGCCCCCCGGAGGAACAGATGAGCGCCCGTGGCGGTAGGATCGCTGGCACCAGCCGTTTTCAGCCCTCCTGACTGCTGGCCCAGCTCGGCTGACCGGATCCGTTGTCAGGAGTCAAACTTGATAACGTGTGACGGTTTATCCTTTCTTTTTTCTGTTGTTGGTTGAATAAGCCCTGCGTTTGTTCCTGAAATTTCTCTGTATTTGTGGATACAGACGTGGACAACTGCGTTCGCCCCCAGGGACTCTGGGGTAAGCAGTGTGAGCAACCTGTGTGACCACCAACAGTGACTGCTTTCAGAGAGAGAGCGGCAGGCCCTCGACCTTTGAGAAGAGACCCTCTGTCCCACCCAGCGCCGGTGGTTTTGGGCGGGAAAGTTCCATGATTGGGCCGGAGTTCCATCTTTCTCTCCCCGGACAAGGCAGCAGGCTGCAGCGGAGGTGGCCGGGCGTTGGTTTGGGATGTTTAACTAAACAAACAAGCCGACACTCGCCAGTCTGCGCGGAAAATGCGGTGTGCAGGTGGCACGGCCCATGTGTTTGCCCTCCCTGGGTTGCCAGAGTGAGCGATGGACGTCAGCAAACGAAGGACTAAGAAGCACTCGCCGGGAGATGGGTGCAGAAAAAGCTCTCTTCACCTGGGAATCAGCGCTTGGACGCTCAGAGCGCCTGTTTTGTGTTTGGTACTGTCCTGCCTCGTAATCGCTCTCTTTTTCACCCCTCCTCCCCTTCTCCCACTGCCCCCTGGCGTTTACCAACTCGCCACGTGCAATTCCCGTTATTGACCAGGGGGTGAGACTTTGGCCGCCATGCCAATCATAGCTCTGACACTGTGGCAGTAAAGAAGAGGACGAGGAAAGTTCTAAATGAGGCGGTGGGAATGATATTCAGCTAGTTGGGCATTTACAGTACTGTAATTGTTTGTTAGTTTATTGCGTGTGTGTGTGTGCGCATGCATTTCTGTGTGAGCGTGTGTGTGAAATAAGCTTCATCTGCTTCAGATTTTGCACGCGCGCACTCACAGAAATGCAAAGCACATTTTTGTCTAGACGCTAACGCGGGGAGATTACAGGCCCCGTTTGGCTGTAGGATCAGATTAAGGTTTTTACGAGCCGGTGAGATTGCCCCTGTTCGAGCGTAGGCCACCCCGCGCTGGGGGGCAGGGGAACTCCCCTCTCCGACCCACTCTCCCTGCCCCCCGAACATACGGGCCCGTTATCCAGCAGGAGGCAAACACAAAATGAACACCTTTTGGCCCTGTTGTGGCGAGCCATTTGGAGGGAAATCCAGACAGAGGTGATTATCTGTGCTGAGAAAATCGAGTGGCCGGGCCTGACGTTTGCTCTAAGCCCCTGTTGAGAGAAAGGAATGCCTTTTCTTTCCCATGGTGCGTGTATGAAAAGGGCTGATGAGTCAGGGGTGGTCGCTGGAATTAAGGTGCGCCTTCAGGACGAGATGAGAGCGATGCTGTTCTTCAGCCAATGCTAACGAAAGGCTTCGGTAGAATTAGCACGGGCTTTAAAGACATCTGTACGGCCTGGAAAAGTCAATCCCCAGACAAGGTCAGATTATCAGCAGCACAATACAATCCAGCTCATAAAACTGAGAAAAAGCAGATCCCTTTTGTACTCCCGTGAAACAAAGTGCTTGTTGTCTTTTATCCTTTTATTTTTTTATCATCCGGCAAGTGAAATGAGGAACCGACCCAGGTGGGACCGGATCGGGTTTTTACAGTGGTATACTGGCTGACACGCTGCTGCAAGTTCTCCACTCACTTCCTGTCTAGTTATTTATTTGTCCCAAGCGGATCTTCCTGAGGGTCCCAAACAACCGGCCCGCTCCTCGGGAGTGTCCCCTCGCCCTTTATCATCTCGGAGCCTTTCAAATGATCCGTCACAGTTAATTAATTTGCCACACATTTAACAAACTTCAGAATTCCCGCGTGCACGCACATACGCGCACGCAGGTTGCGTTTGGGACCATGTGAAAAATTGAATCACCATATGTTTTCCTCCTTTTAGTCGAGTTCATAAGAAAAAGAGATTACCTTCAAGCACTTTTACAGAAATTGAAGGGGGGTGGGAATAAGAATCCCAACAAAACCTCCAAATGTGGATCCGTAACTTGGGGTGTGTTAGCCGGATCCATCCCCAAGCCAGCGCTTCACACCATTCCTGATAGAACCCAATTCATCTGTTTTGTAATGGCAGAGAAAAGGGGCTCTCGGAGCCGCGTGCCCCATGATTCGGACTGCATGGATCCCTAAATCAAACCCAGGCGGAGGAAAGGTGCGGTGGGCTCAAAGCCCCCCCCCCCCCACACACAGTATGGATCAGGTGGTTTTATTTGTGTGCCCTCTTGGAAAAAAAAAAAAAAACTCTATTCTATTATCTTCTGTTTCCTGGGACGGGCAGGAAGGACGTTTTGGAGCTTTTTTCTATTATTATTTTTACTCCAAAATTGTTACCCCTTCGGAAAATGTGCTTTATGTCTTCAGGGAGGAAATAGCTGGCAGCAAAAACACAGAACTAACTGGCGGTGACTGCCTTGGTCTGGCCAAGCACGCATCCGAAAATAAACGGCAGGACCCTGTTTTTAAGCACCGGTTGCACGCTCCACTGAGTCTGTTTATTGCCCAGGTTAAAGAGTGGTTTACACGCCGGGGCAGAAACATCGGGTGGATTGTGTTCGCGTGCGCCCACTTGTCGGGACGGGTAGAAGCTCGCGAGTGGCGCGAGGGCGTTTGGGCGTTGTGGCCGCTGTGGTTCCCTGAGGTGCATTTATTATTCCAGCAAAGAACCCCGCTGTCAGAGGGTGACACTGTAAGTGGTCCTGTTAGGGTCTGGCCGCTGTCGGAGGGTGACACTGTAAGTGGTCCTGTTTGGGTCTGGCCGCTGTCAGAGGGTGACACTGTAAGTGGTCCTGTTTGGGTCTGGCCGCTGTCAGAGGGTGACACTGTAAGTGGTCCTGTTAGGGTCTGGCCGCTGTCGGAGGGTGACACTGTAAGTGGTCCTGTTTGGGTCTGGCCGCTGTCAGAGGGTGACACTGTAAGTGGTCCTGTTTGGGT
>JAOVYW010000084.1:1718819-1731767 GCA_025775045.1 Hiodon tergisus | reverse complement strand
GTCGGCCCCTTTGGGGTCCCCTCTGCCTCCTGCCTCCCGGTCGCCTCCTGCCCCTGCGGCTGCCTCCCCTCGCCGGGGTGGGCGCCCTCGGGCTTTCCGTTCTCCCCCTGTCTCTGCCTTTGTTCCTCCTCGTCCCTTTGTTCCTCCTCGTCCCTTTGTGCCTCCTGTTCCTCCGGTCTCCCCGGTCCTGTTGCCCCTGTGTCTCCTTGCTTGGCCTGTGGTGTGCTAGTTGTGGTCTGTCTTGTTCCCGGTTTTCTTGTTCTGTGTTTCAGTTTTGGCTCCTGTGTTCCCTGCCTGATGTGGTTCTGTCTCCCCCAGGTCGTCCGCCGCCCCGGTCTGCCCGTCTGCTGTCTGCCCGGGTCTTGCGTGTTGGTGTCCTGGCCCCGTGTCCCCGTCCTGTCTTCGGTCCCCTGGGCGCACCTTTGGGGGGGGGGGGGCCTTGGGCCTCGGTACCTGTAATCTGGAGCGCTGAAGGGTTCTGGACCGGCCCAAACAGAACAGGGGAACCAATGCCTGGAGCTCCTAATGAGGACCACAAGTGAGCACTCTCCCGCACAGGCTCCGCTGTCCTGACGTCCCCAAGCTTCCCTGAAACAATAACATGATTACTTTACCGCCAACGCAGAGTGGAGCTTCTCCCACTCTGCCTCAATGTTGTGTAAAGACGGTCGAGAGCTGTATGTGGAGGCATGGCTGCTGGTACTTACCATTTGTGTATCTCCTGGGCAGCCAGCCTCCATCTGCCATAGGAGACCCATACTATAGGAAGGAAAAATTTATGCAGTATATAACTGATACCACCCACATCTGGAGCTTTGGACCTGCTCTCTCTGTCTGTGGTACACCTCCTCATCTGTAGGTGACAGTAATACTAGTGTCCCCACTGCTCTGAAACCCAACAGAGGGAAACCTCAACCTCCTTGGTCTGGCTTGATATCACAGACAAATTAGCAGTCACATAGACAGACATATAGGGATCCTGTCTATGAGATTCTCCTATAAGATTTAACCAGTTGGTTGCTTGACCGCACAGTTCCGTTTTTTCCGCAACTCTTCAGCTGCATAAATAGCTACAGTGTAAAAATCGTATGTGGCTCCGGGCAGCATATGTCAATATCTGTCAATCATGTAAGCAATTAGTCAACGCAGACTGGGGTAGGCCAGCTCTACCTCTTGGTGGAGTTTGGAAGACAGTTCAAGGGGCACGCTGGGCTGGGTACTCAGGACATCCACGGGCTTCCCTGGACTTTCTGAAGAAGACACAACAATATCTGAACAAGCCCAGCGTTCACGTTGCAGTGAGAGTATCGTGAACCTCTTTGTGTGTGTGCTCTCACCGGCTCCGCTGTAACCCACGGACCGGATCCTGTACACCTTGTAGGGCTCGGAGATGTCCAACTGGCTGCGTTCCGGGACCTCCTGGAAGTCACAGCTTTTGTTCAGGGCGCAACGCAGCCGGGTCTTCCAAGCGGAAGGGTTGACCCTGTCCCGCCCTTCCAGAAACTTTCCCTTGTACACTGCCCATGCCTGACAGACACACACACACACACAGAGAGAGAGAGAGAGAGAGAGAGAGAGAGAGAGAGAGAGAGAGAGAGAGAGAGAGAGAGAGACAGACCATTTTAATGGCACAAAATTGTTAATATGTATTTCAGCTGAGCAGTAAAATAAATGTTTACAACCCATTTAATCACTGTATTTTTTATTTATTGTATTGCTTTGCAGTACACTTAGTTAGTTTATTTACTACGTCTAATATGCAAGAAATAAAATGCGGTTGTTACTGTGCCTAATCTTGATTCGTTCTATGATCGCCGTTTTATTTTATTTTTTTATAAAAAAAACTTCCTCGGGTTTGTTATTGGTTCTGTGATGGATTTTAGTTACTTCATTATTCAGTTTGACAATCAGACTAGAAGGTATTCCGCCGTATTATGGAGGATCCTCTCTTACCTTGAACAGCGCCGCGTCCTCGTGTTGATTATAGTCCTGCTTCGCTGCGTGTTTCCAGGGAACCCTAAACATGTTTTTCTCCTTATTTTCCCAGTTTAGTCCAGAATATTTTCCACTGTCGATTTGTGCAATAAGCCATTCACGTAGGCGCATCGCCTTTTTGTTTTCTTCCATCTTAAAGGGCAAAAAGCGAAGGTGTTAATGGCAGGTTGATATTAAAGTAAGCCTTAATAACTATTAGGTTGTTTCTATGACGTATAGTGGTGCCGTTATTTCAAACCCAAGTTGCACGCGGTTGTAGGTTACTATGCCCACCCAGTAAGTACTTGGGCTACGAAGTACGGCCTTGGGAGAACTGCTTTTGCACTTATTGCAGGTCATTGGTGCCCGCTACACATTACGAAGTGAAAGCAAACGTTAGAAGTGAAACACTTTCGGTTTCCTGTTTGATTTTGAGACACTGGTAATACACGGCTTCGCGAAACTTCTGGTAACTTTCCAGATTACAACTATCGAAAGTACCTAGTGGCAGAACGAGTACTTGCATTAAATACTAGGCTATATTAATATACTATTAACGAGATAAAAAACCTATTGGGTTTATGAAGTAATTTTTGATTTGTTGTTATTTATTATTCGGAGTACTGTACAATTTACAGTTGTGTTCACCACATGCGTGGACATTATGCCAATTGGCAGCAGTGAAAACGGCGTGTGTCTATCAGGGTCAGTTCTGTCCATTTAAGAGATTGAACTCCTATCATTAGTTTATAACGTGTGTGTGTGTGTGTGTAATACATGTGTGAATCCAACCGCTGGGAAGCGCTGGTAATTGGGTACCGGAGTTCTGACAATCTGAGCTACCCTTCAGAATAAGATAACTGCGCATGGGTTGTCTGGGGTCGTTTTTGGTCACGCCCATAATTCTGAGCTACACTAGCACAGGTTACTATTTGGTGACATAATCAGGTACCGGGTAGCTCATAATGTCGGACCATGTGGTACATTTTTCTGGATTGTAGTGGTTATTGCGGAGGGTGAGATTTCATGGCGGGAATAAGGCATTGGTGGGAGTGTGCTCAACAATCTTTACTTGTGGTCTGGGTACTGAGGGTGTATGTAGTCAATTCCTCTGCGTTATTAAACAAAGGGGTAGTGAGCGTTTGAACTTCCTTTACTTAGTCTTCTGACAAAATAAACGCCTTGCTAGTAAAACATTTTTTATATTTGATACGGAAAGCGTTTTAGTTTCTCACAACGAACATGCTTTTCGTAAAATTATTTTAAGATCTTGCAGGACGGAAGATTTCTAAATCTCCAGCTAATCGAATACTTTGCAAATGTGCATACAATATGCAGAAGAGGCTTGCTCAGTTCTGCATTATCCAGTCAGCTTGAAACTAACCGATGTAGGTTCATATGTTCCAAATTTGATACGTCAAAAGATAAGGAAATACCAGATAATTGAACTTTGACCCGAAAATGTCAATTTCTAGGTATTGTTAAAAAAAAACGTTCTCTTGGACCATAATTGGTATGCATACGTTTTGTTATAGTGCCTAACCAAACTTTGAAGGAAACGTTGGTGATCATTTCTGTGAATATCCATACAATGCCTAATAAAAGGCCCATCTCTTATTTAATCAACATAAAAAAAAGAACATGTGGACAAAGAAATTCTATGTAGCCCTTCAAAACCGTGTTTTGCAAAAAAAGGTTTGCTGCATGTTTTTTGTGAGAGGATATTATTACATTACATATAATGTCAATCATGACATCAGCCTATTTTGAGTGCTATCCTCTTGCGCTAAAAGATTGGGTGTTATCCCACCCTTGACACAGCTGGGCTCCTGGCTTTGGTTGCCATGAGAAAAGAGAGACCCTGTCATTGCTGTTTGCAGCTTTATCTTTATCTTTGCTTCACAAATAGATAATAATTACTCTGTTCTTAGGGCAGATTTGCAAATTAGGTGGAAATATACTTCGATGTACAACTACCTGGTGACTTGCAGTTAAATTGAAGTTTGGATACATTATTTGACATTGATAGCCTTTGATATTCAGTAGTTTAACTCGCCTTTCATTTTAGCCAATCAAAAATCATTTATGCCCTCAGAACAGACTTGAGCACCTTTATGTGTTTTTATGTATATAATATTTTGAAGATCAATATGTAATCTTTTCTGTTATCTTTGTAGTTTGTTTCATTTTTATCTTACCATGGAATTGGTTTTGGGGTTATTTTGATTACCAGTTATATTCCTTTTTACTAATAGTGCATTTCTGAGATATTATATTAAATCATACCTCCCGCATGTCACAAAAACAATAACAGCGCCAAGATGTTAGTCTTCCCGAGAGGAACTGGGCCCTGGCAAACCGCTAACTACTCATGCGTTTGTAACTCTCTAGAGCTGGGCTACTGAACCCTGGTCCTCGCGGGCCAAATCGTTTGCAGGTTTTTATTACGTCTCACTTTTTGTTTAAATGGGGCCATAATTCGGATTAGAATATTCTTATCTGTTCTTGTTTTTAGTCGTAAATAACATGCTAATTGAGAGGTAGCTGGAATACTTGCACGGCTTTAGAGGAACCCCTGCTCTAGCTTCTCATTATTCACGCTTTGAATCCGGTCCTGCAACCACAGGTGTTTTTAGATCATTTGCCATTCCTATGGTTACCACATGAATGTCAATTGCCATGTGAGCGCACGATGGCAAATTTCAACTGGTATGAGGAAACAACCGTGCGCTCCAGTTTTCCCTGCATTGCATGTAAAGCATTAACTAGTTATTGGAGGGTGGATGAAAGGGTGGATGCACACTGGTGCTTCCTCTTGAAAATAAAGCTAAAAGCTGCAGCAGTAAAAGGTTACGAGTTAAACAACAACACACCCCATGCTGACAGGAGAGATCAGCTAATGTTTAAGTTATCTTTAACGCAATGCTCAGAGAGAAAGGAAACTGAACATGGCCCTCTGGCACTGGTACATTTTCTCTGTTCTGACTGCTCTGCCTGCTCTAAAACCAAAAAAGGCATCACATATACATGATTTCATAATGCTGGATCTGATGATCTGCACCTGTCGCTTATTGCTGAACCTTATGCAAACGAATTTATACCAGCCAAAAAAACAAAAAATCTACGTCCAATGCTCCATGTTCCTACATCCATGCGAGGCCAAATACTTTACCTTGGCTCTCCCGTCTTGTCGGTCCGGCACGGAGAATGGAGGGCAAAGGCACGGACACTGCAAGTCAAGTTTGTGGCCCATAGAGGGGGATTTCCTGAGAGGAAAGCCACCGGAAACAATGTGGTGGGGCCCGAGACTGATCTAGCGTGCAACCCGCCTCCCTTCTCCTCCCCCAAGACCACCTAGTGTGCTGTGCTCATGCCCTCTCCCTCTGCAGCTGAAGGGCCTCTGGGGGGACTGGGGCACTGAAACGAAATGGTTCCTCTTTTTGCTTATATTTTTCTGTGCTCCGCTGAAGGATCCTGTGGGGTCTGACGGGGTTTCCGTCTTAATCGCCGTTTCCGCCGTCTTGTCTAAAGCAACATTTTTGCCCCTGACTGGGCCCACTGAGGTGGGGCCTGGCTAAAAAGGCACTAACTGCGAAGTGTACTCCACATGAGGCATCTCCGCATGGTAGAAAAGCTACTTTTTGTCCCTTTAATACACCAGCCGTGCACATGTTTAAAATTAAGACAGCCGGGCGCTTGCTTTAACACTTTAGTACTGTGGCCTTATGTGTATTGTCAATCATGGGGGCAACTTTATGTGTCCTACTCTGGTCTATTAATGTATGTCTTCTCACCGCACGTACTCAAACTGTTCGCAGAATACCGCGCTCAACATCCTGTTTTTTATCCACTCTGTTCACTAGCACCCGGAACTGAGGATACAAATAGCAGGTGCATAAAAGTGAAACTATCATGACTAATAACCGCCTTCAAGTGGACTGTAAGCATCCCTCCCTCCGACTCTCTCCTCTCTCTCTCCCACAGCATGTACGCGATACCCGCAAAACGCACGCGCTGACCTCAGTCCCGTAACACACAGACACGCACGCAAATAGCGACTGTATTCGGCTGCTGATGTCCAGCTGCAGGGGTAAGAGGACGCGTCTGCCGCGACTCTGGGCCCCGGAGTGAGCCAGCCCCATCTGGGGCAAGAGGGTTCCAAGACAAAGAATTTCCCCTCGCTGCCATGCACCGCAGAACGCAGCTGCAGTCCGCTGGGCTTTGGGGGGTACTTAGCGGAGGAGGGGGAAGTCGGTGCCGCCCAAATGAGGGAACCCCCCGAATGAGAGAGGGGGAAGAGGAAGTTTTCTGAAATGCACTAAAGAAAAGCTGTTTGTTGCCCAGAGTCCTGTAGATGGTGTCCGTCCTTTTGCACTACCCTTGAACATTGGCCCGTGTTTGCTCCAACACAGGAGTGCACAACCAAAGCATCACCAACAGGGGTCAGGTTTCCTATGTCTACACTGACTTCCAGAGCACAATGGTGTCCATGGGCCATCAAACAAACAGAACCACCTCAGGGTGACACTGACCCCCTTTTTTTACTTCCTCACTTCTCACTGCTATTGGTCTTAACTGACCAATAGCAGCTGCTCTTGCTATGCCCTTGCAAACTCATGACCAGAGTAGCTGTGGCAATGTCTCCCCTGCCAATGTTCTTACAACGTTTTTCAGTGTGCTTTATTAAACATACTGTCTGTACGTGCCTGTTCTTGTGTTAGTGTTTGTGCTTCTTTCTTTGTCCGTGTTTATGCGTTTCTGTGTGTGCGCGTGCCTGCATGCACGCGTGCACAACACTTTACTTTCCCTGCTGGGAGGGGGTTGGATAATGGCAAAACTCAAACCCAGAACCATGAAGATAATCATTCTGGCGCTCGTCGACCTGGATATTTATATGCACTTTGGTCTCCTCTGACACTCACCTTTAATCAGACCGGTGCACCGTCTCCCACCTGCCAGCCTGGAATCAGTTTAAAAATAACCTGGGGCTGAGTAATGAATTTGTGATGGGACGCTGGCATGGCCTTTGCCTCTTACAGACATTTTCACTGCACTGAAGGTCTCAGCCCGGTTAAAACCAGAATCTGCAGGAATGTGTTTGTTTTAATCAGAACCGAATCCAGTCCATTTTAACTGTAGGCTGTGAAGTTGTAAAAAAAGAGGGACTTGGTCTGCTCTTAAAATAACCGGTCCATAACCTTAGCAGCAGTGGACTGGAACCACTCTTATCTCTCCGTCGGACTGGTGAGGCATTCAGCATTCCAACTAGAGTCAATGCACACCTGAGGCTCGGGGATCCTTAACAGCTCTGCCTCGAGGTTGGTGGAAGAGCCAGACTCTGACTGCAGGCCAACTTGTCGTCTAGCTTTAGAGCCAGGGAAATACATGAACTCAGGTCCGCACAGCCACTTCATTAGCCCAGACGAACTCTGCCTGGCCGCTGAGAGCTTGCATTTTATTGGGCTTTTGGGAGAAAATCAATCCAGGAGAACGGAGCGCGTTTCATCCTTATTTATTGAACTAGGTTTGCCCTAAATCACTGAAGTTGTCAGCGGGCAAAACGCAGTGCTTGGCATGTTGCACTGTTGGACAGGCTGATGATTCAGAGAGAGACCTGACTGAAAGCACACTAACACATATTAAATAAAGCAGATCAGGCATGTCTTCAGTCACACCGGGGCTCCTCTGCACACTACCTGGGAGCCGAGGGGGACCTGTCTCCGTCGGGCCGGGAGCCCATGCTGGACGGGGGCGGACCGCGACCCTCGCAGCGACACATGTTCTGCGTTTGCGAGTCTGCGGGTGGTACGGCCAGCTAATCCGAAACAGCCTGCAATAAACAGGATGTTAGAAAGAGGAGTGGATCCGACCCCATCCCAGAGTAACGGCTGCTTCTGTCCCGTCTCCCTCCCCACAGGACCGAGGGGCGGGGGGGGGGGGGGCTTGCCATCAGATCAAAAACACTCGGCACCATTATGGTCCCCTGCCCGCACATTTTATTGGGCTTTTGGGAGAAAATCAATCCAGGAGAACGGAGCGCGTTTCATCCTTATTTATTGACCTAGGTTTGCACTAAAACACTGAAGTCGGAGAAGGCGGAACGCGGCGCTTGGCATTTTCTGCCGTACTCACATGCTCTCAATAAATATTATTCTTAAATAGGACAAGTGGTGTCTTTACAGCAGAAGAGAGGATATTAAATCCCGAAGTGACTGAGCACAGGCGAACGGGCACACGTGTGCCTCTACCTTACCTCACCTGTCAACCCCCTCCCTCCTTCCCTACGGTATAAGAATTGCGGGGCATTTCAGAACATTTTTATTTTACTTAACACAAATTCTAAGAAGCGTGTCCAGACTAAAAAAAAAAAAAAAAAGCAATAAATTAATACTTGAAATATTTTTTTTAAAAGCTTTAAACAAAAAAGAATTGCCACAAATTCATTCATTTCCACTGCGTTTGGCAGCTGGTCAGATAACACTTACCCTGACCTTAATTCCAAGCCATCACCAGGACATTCCAGTAACATCTAGATTCCAGAGGAAGCATCTGAAATCCCCATGTCAGGCCTGCCATGTTAGGTCAGGAACAATGGATTTACAGCTGTTGTTTTAAGCAGAATTTGTCTGTTTACAGGGCAGAGAAAGGGACCCAACAGCAAAAATTATGTGCAGCACAACACTCTAACTTAAGTCATGAATGTCGGTTTCCACGAGCAGAAACCACTTTTGGTGTCATAAACAGAACAACATTAATGGTGAATGAAGCAAACAAGAAGTTCAGAAGTCGCAAAAAAGTGATCAACTTCCTCTTAATTCTCAGACCTGGAAATAAATACACTTTTCTCTCTGTCTTTGAGAAACTATTTACACAATATTGTACAAAGGAATCATCTATCACTCTCGCCATCTTTTCAGTCATCAGAACTGTAGGAAAACATCAGATCATCAAAGTTAGACAACAATAATTCAAAGGATTGAAATAAACAAGAGATCGTTGACTGTGTATCAATTTACAATCACTGCTTAAAAAAACGTTTTGTACACAGTAGAGAGCACGAGGCGATTGGAGGTGGGGGGTAAGGGTTGCCCATGGTGCATTGTTGGCTGTGTCCCTTCATGAGTCTATGAGCAGTCCCAGGATGCCAGCTGTGATAGCTACATTACATTGAGGGGGTGCTGATGAGTTAATAAGAGAAACTAGACTGAAAGCGAACACACATGCGCAGACGCGCAGACGCGGCCAGAGTCTTGCCCTCCGGTGTCCCTGGTCAAAGTGGATGCTGGTTCACAGAGGTGAGTCTGACACAAGGGCTTGCTGTTACAAGGTCTCTCTCGGAGCATGTCTTCAGTGGCACCGCAATCGTTTCGCATTTCCTGATAACATAAATGTGTTTTTATACAAGGTGTTCAGTGGTGGCCGAGCTTGCGGTTTGGGGTCTTTTCCTCCAGCCACGCAGACGGCCGGGGTCACCAGAGCAGGAGCCGTGGCCGGTGGGAATCCCAGTGGTCAACAAGGCTGCCCGGGACGTGGCCACTCTGGCTAATCGTTGGCAGCAAAGTCTTTGATGCAGGTGGGGGGAGAGCACCCTCCATCACACGGGTTCAATGAGAGGGTGTGCTGGGCTGAATACCAGGCTGAATACCCTGAAGCAGGCTGCTCCGGTGATCCTGGGGGAAGCAGGGTTTGCCACGGGGGTGCACTGTGTGGGAGGGGCGCCTCGTTCCTTCACGTCTTCTCCAGCCCCACTGCAAATTGAAAGGCTTTTGTGTGTGTGTGTGTGTGAGTGTGTGTGTGTGTGTGTGTGTGAGTGTGTGTGTGTGTGTCTGCGTGTGTGTGTGTGTGTGGGTGGGTGTATGTGTGAGTGTGTGCGTGTGTGAGTATGTGTGTGTGTGTGTGTGCGTGCGTGTGTGTGGGTGAGCGTGTGTCTCTGCATGTGTGTGTGTGTGTGAGTGAGTATGTGTCTGCGTGTGTGTGTGTCTGCGCGTGTGCGTGTCTGTGGGAATGCGTGTATGTATACACGACCGCGTGTGCGTGAGTGTGTTTGTGTGTGTGGGCGTATACACGACCGCGCGTGCATGTGTGTGTGTATACATGACCGCGTGTGCGTGTGTGTGAGTGTGTTTGTGTGTGTGTGTATGTATACACGACCGCGTGTGCGTGTGTGTGTTTGTGTGTGTGGGCGTATACATGACCGCGTGAGTGTGTTTGTGTGTGTGTATGTATACATGACCGCGTGTGCGTGTGTGTGAGTGTGTTCGTGTGTGTGTGTATGTATACACGACCGCGTGTGCGTGAGTGTGTTTGTGTGTGTGGGCGTATACATGACCGCGTGTGCATGTGTGTGTGTATACATGACCGCGTGTGCGTGTGTGTGAGTGTGTTTGTGTGTGTGGGTGTATACATGACCGTGTGTGCGTGTGTGTGAGTGTGTTCGTGTGTGTGTGTATGTATACACGACCGCGTGTGCATGTGTGTGTGTATACATGACCGCGTGTGTGTGAGTGTGTTCGTGTGTGTGTGTATGTATACACGACCGCGTGTGCGTTGGACCGTGGGGTTCAGTGACAGCCGCAGGCTCTCACTACCATGTTGCGGTACTTTTTCAGGATGACGTTGGAGCTGTCATCAAAGTAGAGGACCGAGATGGCATGGAGCTGTGTGGGTGCACAGCAGGGTTTAGGCACCGTCTCTGGGTTTATGAAGTGAACCTGAGGCAGAGCAGAGGTAGAATGGACGCCGTTAAATACGAATACAGAACCGCTAACAGCGTACAGAAGGCTGCAATCTCCTCCCGTCCCAGTGCAGTGTGGTATAGCACCCATCCGCCAGCTTACCAGTGTCTGGACGATGGCGTGATTGGTGGCGTTCATGTAAGAATTCAGCGGAAAGGCGCATTCCCCCTCGCAGTAGTACGCAGCGTAGCCCTCGGGAGCGATGATCCAGTCCTGGATCAAGAAAGAGATCCGCTGTGATCGCCGCCCGTCACCTGGGCAGGCATGCCCAGAGCCGTTTTTACAATGTATACTGACTGACTTGTGCTCACGTCTGACCTCGGAGATCGAGTTATCAGACCAGGGTGAGCGACCCCTCGCCTTCCCTTGGGTGCAGAGTCACGGACCCAGGTTTGTTCCCTGTTTCAGCGCTGCCGCTATCTTACGTCAGTCCAGGAAAGGTTAGACATGCTTTAAACACAAACCGCATGATGTAGCCGCCTCTAACAGACACGGCAGCCCTTTACCAGGGCACAAAACTGGGGAGCGAGCCACCACAGAGTCAACAAGTACAATGTACAGATAACTGTTTCCTTGAAAAGCAGCGGGGATGAATGGTGCATGGGTAGACTAGTTTGGGGGAGACCGGAGGGTGAGGTATCACAGCGATCTTTGGCAGGGAGGAGTAGATAATGGCAAGGGAGAAGAGGAATGGGAATGGGGAGGGTGGTTACCTGCCATCCCAGGTCCCTGAAGCTGACGTACAGCTCGTGCTTCTTGCAGGCTTGTTTCTGGTCTGCGCTGCTGTTTTCTGGGAGAAGGAGGAGGGGGGTTAGAGTCATGCGAGGAGAGGCAGGCGTACGCCAGAAACATCACAACATGTGCCAGCGGAATCTCTCTCTTATTTGACAATGCACTTTTCTATACAATTAATTCTCGTTTCCATCGTGTATTCATTCTCTACAAGCTGTGTGTGTGTGTGTAATTGTACTCAAAGCCATATAAAGTCTAATTAGTTGCTAACAGAAAAGTATAGATTTATAAAAAATCTCTTGCGAACGAAATCCTCCCAGAATATGGTGCTTGCCTGGTCTGCAGATGAATTTACTAACACGTCAGTCGGAGAGCCCTCCACAACAACTGAGACCCATCAGAGACCCCAGACTGAGACCCATCAGAGACCCCAGACTGAGACCCATCAGAGACCCTAGACTGAGACCCATCAGAGACCCCAGACTGAGACCCATCAGAGACCCCAGACTGAGACCCATCAGAAACCCCAGACTGAGACCCATCAGAGACCCCAGACTGAGACCCATCCAAAAGACATGGCGTGGAGGGCCTGAAACCAGGATCATTTTAAACCACAGAAAATCCCTATTTTACCTTAGAGCATGATCCCATTGTTGACTGCTCTGACACCATGGTGACTGATCAGGTATATTGTATTATTGAAAGAACAGTCCAAAGCTGCGTTTACGTTATAAGACTTAGTATTAAATGCAGCTAATGGGATCAATATGACCCCTTAGGTAAACGTATAAAGGGCCCATGCACTGGACAAAAGACCCTCAGGACAAACACCTCCCACTTCCACCAGACCGTGGCAGAGCGTCAGGAGTGTTGACGACATCAAACGTTCCCACAAGAATGGCTGGTCGTTTAGCCCTTCGCAAGCCGCTCTGACGGCTAGCCGCTTTGATATGCTAACGGGTCCCCCGTCTGCGAACATTGAGTTTCCACCCATCCCCGAATGGCTTATTTCCCACAGAATGTAACCGGAGCCTGGGGTAAAATCCGGCCCGGGGCTGCCGTACTTTAGGTGGCTGCCTCCCAGCGGAGCTTTCCAAACCGGTCCGCTTCAATTGCGAGATCTTGGCCCTCTCTGGTCAGTAATGGTTTTTCAAATAAACAAGAGGGGAAGCCGTCTGACACTGATGCATGGCAGCCCGGCGTTACAATTCCTAACATAAACAGTGAGCTCCCACACCTCTCTGAACGCTGTGAGAAATATGCACTCTGAGCGCAATGAGAAATATGCACTCTGAACGCTGTGAGAAATATTCACTCTGAACACGATGAGAAATATTCACTCTGAAAGCAGTGAGAAATATGCACTCTGAGCACAATGAGAAATATGCACTCTGAACACTGTAATAAATATGCACTCTGAACACTGTAATAAATATGCACTCTGAACGCAATGAGAAATATGCACTCTGAACGCTGTGAGAAATATGCACTCTGAACGCTGTGAGAA
>JAOVYW010000084.1:1707453-1718719 GCA_025775045.1 Hiodon tergisus | reverse complement strand
TGCACTCTGAACGCAATGAGAAATATGCACTCTGAACGCTGTGAGAAATATGCACTCTGAACGCTGTGAGAAATATGTGCCTTCCGTGATTCAGCAGGTTACAGATCTGCAATCCATGCCTCTGCATCTGGGCTTTCGCTTGGTCTGGGTGTTTAGAGGTTTTAATTATCGGAACTGGCTCCAGATCAGTGTTTGGAGCGAGACACAGTGGCGCGAGACAGGTACCTGCAATGTTGGCCACCCTCAGTGCCTCTTGGCCCTTGGAGCCCTTGGAGCGGTTGGGGTTGCGTTGCTTGCCGGGGGCAGAGCGGACGCTGCGTATGTGGACCTCAGTGGCTTTGAAGAAGGCCACCATGAAGGGTTGCTTGCTCTGGGGCCCGCTGCGTCCTATCAGCCCCGCCACCCTGGGGTTCACGCTTTGGCCTGCAGAGGGAGACAGAGAGACACCACAGGAAGTCATTTCTCAGTCCCTCGGGTGTGTGCGGCGGCATCAGAAATATAAAGGCGAGCATATTAACCTCACCAGACACAATTTGAGTAATTTGATTTTAAGATTAAAATTTAAAACAATTTAATTACGGATTGTTTGATGATGGCCTTCTCTAATCGTGTAGGGTCCTACACCCAATCTGAGCACTAAAGAAGAGCGGCCTGAAAGCTGACATTTAAATTTCATTCGCCGATTCCTCCAAAACAACCCTCCCACACGAATGCTAAACCGTCACCCTGAGGAATAAGAGAAGGAGCTTAAGGACGTAAGCCCTTATGCATGTCGGAGTATGCGTGACTGTATGTTGGGCATGTGCGTGTGTGCCTGTTTCTGTATGCGTGTGTGTGTGTGCGTGTGTGCGTGTGTGTGGTCCCCTCACTTCAAAGAGACTGCTGAACGAAAAGCTTTTCTTTTCCCCGGAGTCGTGAAGCAGATCGTTCAGAACACGTGGGCTTTGTCGCCCTCGCTAATCCTTTTCTTGGCTTTTTGACCCGCGGGCGGGCGGGCGGGTTGGCAACACATGGCGAACTCCTGGAGCCTCCGCGGGGAGACTGCTCGTCGCTTCGGAACACAAAGGAATGCACCGGTGATGCCGCCGGCTAGGCGTGGGGGGCTGACAGCCGGCCCGCGGGCTTGCTCCCACATGTCCGCCCGAGCCCGGCTCTCCCCAACATGAAAGGAGAACCGCCCTCTGTTTTCTGTGTGACGCCTAACATGTAATATCCTGTAGCAGGTTGGCGAGCCACAAACAAGGACTCCTGTAGGCGCTATCTCCGCACGATCATCGCGTCAACATCGGTGACGTTTTTTGTTTGTTTTTGGAGATGGCATAAATGACGGGGAAAATTCAGGAGGAACTTCCTGACTCAGAACCTCAGACTGAAGATAGGCAGCGTTCCCTTCTCTGGCTATATCAATCTAACTCGTACCTGCCAGTGCCTCCTGGGCATTGCGCACTTTCCGCCACTGACCACATTACACTGCCCCGTATCTGCCAGTGCCTCCTGGCTTACATCCGAAGGATTCTGCCTTTTCTTAAAAAACTGCCCGGCCCAGTTATTTGGTTTAGGCCCCGGTGCCTGAGAGCTATTTGACCCCTGGTATTGGTCCAGATCTTAGGAGTCTGACCAATCAGCTCCATGTAATCCTACACTCAAGAATTACAGCTCCTGTCCTCACTTTATTGCCTCCAAATTGCCAAAGGAATGAGTTACACACTTCCATATTTTCATATGGGCAGCCCCTCTGGCCTACCACCTCCTGCCAGCTTAAGAACGCCGTTTTCTTCTGTAGCCTCGATAGTGTCCAACTATTTTTTCTGTAGAATTTCAGCAAAAAGTATCACGTATGCATAATGCAACTGTGTAGTAAGGTCTATGTTCTAGGTTCTTTTGTGTATGTCAAAAGCTAATTTGGATTTTATTATTGTTAATAAATAAACCACTACTACTACTATTTGTTATAATAATAATAATAACGAGGTCCCTGGCTTGACCGTGGCCTTTAAGGATCAGGTTTGGCCAACGTGTTTACAGCAGCTGAGACTGGGAAGTCTCCATGTTCAAGCCCACGTACCTTCTACACTCTCCAACGCCAGCTGCAGTCCCAAGTTCCGTCCCGGGTTCAGGACCCAGTGGTTGCTGGTGGCAGTGATGTCGAACACCAGCCAGCCCTCCTCGGCTGCCCACACTACCCGGGAATCCAGGAGGAAGAGGTCTGACTCCCTGGAGGAAATAAAAATGTAAAAAACCGCCGTGAGCAGAAGTAAATTCCCCCAGAATCGTGCAAGTGGGAGGAAAATAATTTAGAAAAAAGACACAATTCTTCTTCAAAAAAATCTAATAAGGCTTCGAAATGTTGGCCTTTGAGCTTCCACCAGGGATGACAACCCATGAAACACTTTAAATGTTACTTGTGTCAAACACTCTAGTATCAACTGTAACCAGATCAACATTCCCACAGCAGAGCCAGTTAATTCTGCTTCACAAACGGAGAACTTGTTTAGCACAAATGTTTTCGCTCACGGGAGACGTCATTCAGATATCATCAGCATAGCGGGCTGGATAGTCCCCTTTAACAAAAAGAGATTATTAACGACCACTGTGACACGAAATAACTCAAAATACCTTCATTTGTGCTGTTTGCAAATGAGAAGCACAAAGGGCAGCAGGGAATATTCACTTTTCACGTTTCCTTTTTGCTTCGAGACTGAAAGCCTTTGTCAAAAAGGCCAGGATTCTCCAGAAAGAACCGGGCCACTTCCAATCTCTCAAACTGAAGTGAAGACTTTCACACTGACAAGCAGAAGAAAAAGCTGAGTGTATTAAACATGGCGGCAGTGAGCTCTGTGGAGTGGAGAAGCAAATAGATCCGGCACGCGCAGACCAAATCTGGTGATAATGCGGAACTTGAAGGAAAACTAAGGATAAACACGCAGGCCTGGGGATTAAGGTGACAGCGACCATACGCAGCAGGTCAGCTGACGCTGTGTTCCGCAGCAACTCGTCCCACGATTTGACGACTTGATATACCGTTGGATATTTACAGGAAGAAAGTCTCTTTAAGTGCCTTTGTTCACGGGTCCAACAGGAGCCGCCTTTCCTCTGATCTAAACCTGTAACATAGTGATCACACGGGTCGAAGGGCCTACCTGCTACAGCTAACACGGGACAGAGAAGCGTCAGGGCGGACGGAGAGCCCAGGGGATGGCGGACGGAGAGCCCGGGGAGAGAGACGGGGGATGGCGGACGGAGAGCCCGGGGAGAGAGACGGGGGGATGGCGGACGGAGAGCCCGGGGAGAGAGACGGAGGATGGTGGACGGAGAGCCCGGGGAGAGAGACGGGGGATGGCGGACGGAGAGCCCGGGGAGAGAGACGGGGGATGTCGGACGGAGAGCCCGGGGAGAGAGACGGGGGATGGTGGATGGAAATCCCGGGTGAGAGACGGAGGATGGTGAAAGGCAGACAGAGACGGCGGGCTCCAGATGGCCGGGCAGGCCCTTCACTCTGCCCAGGGGAACACTTCATTTCCTTAATTGACTATAATGGCTTTATAAACTGGGGAACAAGCAGCCCTGCAGTAAATCACCGGCAGGAATTCTGTGGGAGTGCCGGGGCTCTGATGGTGCTGCCAGCAAGGGGGGTGGTGTCGCGGCAAGCGCCGAAATTCCAATACGGCTCGTCCTGAGATCTTTCGCGGCGGGCGCTCAAAGCCGTTTGCATCCCCTCGGGCAAGGGAGCAAAGGCCGTGGGTGGTCCCCCCCTCTCCCAACACCGACAGGATTCAAAACGGCCTCTTTTATTCATTATAAAGCTGAAGACTTTAGATAAATTATATGGGGGGGAGGTTCCATTTCATTCATTTGATCCCACTTCTTAAACGGATAAATGCTGCTCGACTCGAAGGAATGCCGGAGGGGGTAGAAGAGTTCACAAGCCCTGGAGCAGAAAGCAGAGGCACTCTCACCTGAGAGCTGGTCATCACTAGTGGCCAGGCCACACACCCTTGCCAGAGAGCCCTGACTTTTCTGCAGATTTTTCCTGGTTTGGGTGATATCACAGGAAGTGACGGAAACCCTACAAATGCAGCCGGTAAAAAGAACAAAGGGATAAGGAACGACCCCCCCCCTCCACACCTTCCCAGACCTCACCTGTCAGAATACTCCTCCTGCACCTGGTAGACGCTTAGGCGGAACGTCTCGTTGTCGAAGCGCTCCCGGATAAGGTCCTTGTAGATGCGGAACTCTGCGGCAGTCACAGCCTCGCCCTCGGGGATGCGGGACAGGTCGAAGAGGAACTCCCGGTGGTGCCGCCGAACGGGCAGGAACTCCTTGTCGTGCTCCACTGTCGCGAAAAGGGGGAGGGGGGGGGGATAGATGGGTTAGCCGGGGGTTTGGCTGACGACCTTCACAAATCTATGATTGGATTTTTCATACCCGGAGATTTATTTCCGCTCTGATCAACATGATATATTGGGTATCCCAAGATGATCTAACTACTGAAGTATAGGAATAAATACACAGACACGCTGACAGTTTTATGAGACTTCTCTTCATTTCGGCCCCAGAGGATTGTCTGCTGCGGCTCTCATCTGGATCCTATGAAGAGGATCTGAGGAGTCGCTCGGAGGGCTGCAGTCACCCAAATGGGTGTTGCCAGGTCCCCCTAGGGTCACTTAGCACCTCCCTGCCTGCACCACTCTCCCCCCTCTGTACGTCGCTCCACTTAATCACCCTCACTGACCCGCAGCTCGTTACGGAGAGACCCCTCCCCTCCTGTCCCTGCTTGTCTGACCTCCAGCATTTATCCTGTCCTGTACCCTGCTCGGGACATCAGAGTGTCCTCGTCACTCTATCCCCCTTAATGAATCTACAGGGGAGGGAAAACACCCCTCTGAGTAAAAATCTACAGACAGTCTGTGGCTTAATTAACCTTGCACTGCAATTGCAAGCACTCCAGCTAAAGCATGTCATTTTCATAACATTACTGCAACGTCACGCTACGAGAATCTGATGCGCAGTATACCATTACCGTTGCCACATTAAATAAAATGTAATTGATTGATTGATTGATTGATTGATTGATTGATTGAATGTCCTCCGATTCCCCCTTTTCTTCAGCCTCTCTGCAGTCTTTTATCAAACTGACATTGAACTCCAACCAGTTTTGGCACAGCTGCCAAGCCCCTTTCTGTGCCAAGGTCTTGGAAAAGGGGAGAAACAGAAGGCTACTTGTTGGCTCTGCTGCGCTGTTCACTTATCTGAGTCAAACTTCTAAAACTCCTGCTTCCCTGAAACAACTAATGAGATATGGATGAGCAACCTTGACTTACTGTCTAAAAAAAACCAAACAACAACAAAATATTCACAAGCCTTCCGCTTAAAAAGAGAAGAATAAACTTTGTTTCAAGTGATCCCGCCAGCACATTTTCTCTTTCATACTCATTCTTTGTCACCCCCCCCCCTCCAAAGCCTCCTATCTCTACCTCCCTCTCTTTTTCTCCTCTCACTCTCACTCTATCTCTCTTTCTCACAGAGCCAGTCTGGTACAATGACTGCACTGTCTGGGCCGAGCGGGGTGGGGGGGTGGGGTAAGCATGGATCTAATTACTTTTCAATAGGGGGGACGGGTTTCTGTTGGCGATTAGCGGAGGGCTTTCGTGCCCATTGTCCAAGGCTTCCCAGAGCACTCACATTGTTTACACACCGTTTTCACTTAAGAGCGCCCCCCGAAGCGGACGCAGAGGGCCCGTCCCACCGGGATACTCAAAGCGACCGCCACCTTCGCCGACCTCGGGAGCAGAAAAGGCCCGCAGTCAATGGGAACTCTCAGCAGTAAACCCCCCCCCCCCCCGCCCCCCCGGAGATTTCATCAGACGGGCCGGGCCGACTTCAGCCTCTTCCGTCTACATCCAAAGTGCTACATGTTCCAGGGGCCTATGGGGGGACAGCCGGGTGTCTCGCTCTGTGACATCAGTGCCTCTCCTTTACCTTTACCACAACAGGGCCGCCACAGCCCGTTGTCGGCGTGTAGCAACATATGCTAATTGCACCGACAGGCTTCATAATTGCAGTTTTCACTAGCCTTTTCGGTGATTGTTGCCTCTACCAAGCAGTCCTTTTACAGTCAAGAAAAGACAGGGTGATTTTGGGTTTTTTTACTCAAAGAATGTTTTGTTTAAATGTAAAAAAAACTGTTTCATGGTGGGCGTTTAATACCCTTTTTTCCCCTCAGATCATTACTTCATCCTGTGACATGCTTTCCTAACATCAAAGTAAACAGCTGAGTTTTTACTACGCGTTCTACACAAAGATCAAACGGTCTCTCCACTCCCTTAGATGGAGAAAAAAATAAGTGCTCCTCCATTTTCCTGATAGTGTTTTATGGATGACGTCCACCGAGCTGTCACAGTCTCAATCCCACTTTTACTAAAGATACTTCCTGGAATGTGTTTAAAGGTTTCTAAACATGTACGCTATTCTGTTCTTTATTCATTCAGAACACTGCTAAATGAAGTCATATGTGTTTCTCACACTTGTCGCCCACCCTCCCCTTTCCTCCTCCTGCACGTATTCTCTGCACATATCTCAGCAGGTACATTTTCACAGGAGACAATGCGCGTTTGGACCCACTTGTCGATAGCTAATCGCTACGTTTCGACACACATTTACGTTCTCTTTGTCAGAACTTGCTCGGGCGCGGCGTCACGTGGTTAGCTGCTGTGATCTCAGCCGAGCTGGGTGCACGTGCGAGGTCGCCCTGTTATTGGGAACAGATGAGGAAATCTGCACTGGCTCCCTCTTCCCGGGGCGTGATCAAACCGTCGGCTGTAAACAAGGCCCGCTAATCGGGATGCCGGGACAGTGGAGACACGCGGGGGTGACTCCCCCGCCCACCGAAACCCACTGTGTACAGGACAGGCCCATCCACCCTGACGCCCACCCACTCCCAGCGGGGCCGTCCTCCTCCCACCTCGGCTCGGTGCAGGTGCACCCCACGGCAGGGGATAAACACGGACCTGTTCTCTCAGCCCCGAGAGCATTAGGGCCCTTAATCTCGCAATCCGCCCATCCACATTAAAAGCCCTTTATCTGCGCTTCTGAGAACAGCTGGCCGCAGCTGTGAAATCTCCCTTAACCCTTTTCCTCCTCGCTATCCCGCGCTCCGCACGACCGCTTCCTGCCTCTCCCCTTGTCCGCCGCTCTGACCACGTGGACCTGGTCAGTCTGACGGCGTCGAAGCATCGAGCCGCATTCATGCGCTGAGGTCGCATTGGTGAACATGAATGGGTTCTTCCTCCTTCGGTCTGACTCCACTTCTAAATAAATAAATAAATAAATAAACTGCTAAATAAACGTCAATGGTCAACCCCAGATCGCCCTGCTCAGCGTCCGTTATATTCTGCCTCACCCCTCTCGTCCCCTCTCCCTCTCTCTCCCTTACCCCCTTCTCTCCTCTGAATCCCATTAGAGGGGTATGGCAGTAATTAGAGGCCGGGACGAAGTGCAGTTGAACACAAGTGGGCACGTTTACTGCTTCCTTTGAGAGGAAACAAGCGGCCTTCATCACGGCCGGTCGACATGTGATAAATGTAAAACACGGAGAGGAGAGCGCCGGTCTTTAACCAACGCCGGGCGGCTGAGGAAACATGATCCGTGGCAGCAACAGTCCAGTCCATTTCTGACCGTTTCCCCACATTATTACTATTGTGATCAACAACAATAACATATGGATATAATTATAATAACTACTATGAATACAAATGGTCATTCATAATAATAATAATAATAATAATTTCTGAAGAAACTCGGATTCATTTCCTTCTTGCCGGAAACTAAAAGATCGTGTAAAATTCAAACCCGGAGCATCTGGCACCAGAGGGCGACTCGGGCGGACTCGGGCGCACAGATTTCCGCCCGCACACACCCCTTCCACTGAACGGGACGCAGTCCTGGAAGCCGGCGCAATTGACTCACGTTGGAGACACTTACTGCCGTTCGCTGCGTAATTCATCTAAACGACTCTGAGCTTCGCATCAGTCAGAGGGCGCTCATTAGCAGCTGCTCATTAAGGTCCTTGAAGCCTAATTAGAAACAGACACAAGGCACACAGAGCTGCCACTGTCTGCAAATGCTTAATCTCTTTTGTCAAAAATCTGAGAGTATACTGTTGTGCAAAATGCATCATTTCATTCAATGGTTGCCTGCTTGTGTGACTTTTTGCCAACTATTATTGAACTTAACAGTAATAATCTGACGTGAGAGGCCAATCGTAGCCGTTCCAGCCATGGGTTCAAGTCATGTAGAAGGAGGCCACTAAGTGTTTCCCAAACACAATGAGAGGCTGAGCACCCAGGGGGATGAAGCAGGGCGACCTCTGTAAGAGGGGGCGTGCGGCAGGGGCTGTGTGGACCGCAGCTCTTAAGACACTTCCCCAACACCTGGCCGCCTGGCGGAGGACGGAGGCGGGTGACTAAACGCATTAGCACATGTGTCTGTCCCGTACCCCCACACCCTCGCGCCCGTGCCTGCCCATTTCCGCCTCCCCACAGAGACCACCGCGCCTCTCCGACCCCCCCCCAATGCCTTTCTAACAAAACAACCGCGACCTGATAATGGAGGGGCCCGCGTTACACAAACTGGGGGGGGGGCTGATTAGCAGTGCTGATTAAGGGAATTCTGGGCTCTTGCTTGTGGTTTCTGGGAGTTACAGTTACAGTGCGGACTGTTTCAAATGGGGACGTCCTTCTCCAGGAATGCACATACTGAGCTTTCTCACTGGGAGTCCCTTTAACACTCGAGCTGGAGCACCCTGATGGTGTCACTGGTTCAACACGGCATGCGCAGGCCAGCACATTTCCAGTGCCGGGAAGGTCGCTCATCGTTGTTTGTCTTTTAGGAAAGGAGATCTCCAAAGCAACGGCTGACTTCCCGCAGCGTAACGATTACCGGGCTGGACACATACTGCCCGCTGGCTGCAGCGGGTGACATCATCTCTCTGTGACGTGTTTATATTGTTTTAACGCCTTGCAGAGCGCGCTGCCCCCGAGGAGCTTGGCCAGGGAGGGATTAAATGTGCAGTAAAATCCGTCGTAATTAAACGCTGGTAGGCGACCGGAGGGTTTTATGAATCGGTAATTGCTTATAAAGGGCGGAGCACATTGGCATTGGGGGCCTGTTAACCTCACCGATCCGCACCCTGAACTTCAAACAGCCCAGCCTTCGCTTTAACACTTTGTGCACCTATAAAAACAGAACCCTTCTACCCTCAGCCCTTTGTGAAGTGATGTTATTGAAGGGGTTTTCGCCCTTGACCTTGCTTACGGTACTCTGACTCAGTTTCGAAAAGGAATTCCTCGACGATGGTAACCTACTGATTCAGCTTGTTCTCTGTCAGTTTTCCTCTCTGTTACCTTTCAGTGGGATCACTGCCTCCATTGAAACCTTTTGCTCAAATTTATCAGAATGAGGCTGTCACAAAGTCCCCCCAGGGGAAAGCAAAGACACAACCCACAGAAAGGAAATGTCCAGAGACACAAACGTGGAAGAGAGAAAACACCAGAGGGTCAGTAGAAGGGAATCACTTCTACCCATCTCACACCTTAATCCACCTTGGTTCAAGTCGCAATGGCTCTCATGGTACTTAAACCCACAACCCTTGTCTTCACCATGCAGCGCTCCAATCCCCACACACCTGAGGCGTTTCGCGCCATTGGCTGATTCGGACAATCGCTGGTCACATGACCAAAGAGCCAGCCCGTGTCCATTCGGAGATGTGTTCTCTAACAAACACCGAGGGCACGGGGGATGGCGCGGTCCACATGCTCTGCTGCCGCTGGGTTAAATTGTTCTGTGCTTTTCCGCTGTTCTCTAATTTAGCAGCGGCGGTGGCCACGCCCTGCTGGCGGCCTCCGCAGCTGGTCAGGCCGCCTCTCATTATAGACTTCTCCGGCATTCACAGTTTCTAAGTAAATGTTTTCATATTTTCCGCTGAACCCAGGGCAACACGGACGGCGCCCATGATGCACGCGTCGTTTAAGAGCACTGCTTGTTTAGCTTAATTGAAATCAGACTTTGAAAAAAAAAAATAAGGATGATATTTGAAGCTATCGCATCCCATTTGTTGTTGCAGCTGGTGAGTTTTCCCAATTGGCTGTAACATTTAGCATTATATAAATATTCACTGGTAAACTGGCCCATTTTTTGGGCCTTGAAAAACACAAACACGTGCTGATAACTTCATTTTAAACTTTTAGCGCCCGTCACATCCGCGCGGATGCGGAGCTCATGGGTGGCCTGCGGACATTGGTGTAATACCGCTCCACGCCTGTGCCCAGTCGCCACACACACAATCCAGGCACCCGAAAAAACAAAAAACCCACCTTCTCTTACATCAACAATCCTTTCTTATATCCCGCCCCCTCCCATGCCCCACCAATCAGGATTTATTATGTGCCTCTTTAACAACAGAGATCCCAGCTGGGTCAAGAGGACCCACTCCCTCTGGAGAAACCACCCAGGGTCTAATCTCCGGAGGATTCCTGCCCTATCTGGTACAGCCGACTTCAGGCTCAGACCTCCACACAGAAGGCAAGCCCAAGGGCACTCACACTGCACCATGTTGGACACAAGTCAGGGCACGTGAGGTCAGTGAAAGGTATAAATCAAGCCCAGCACGTCAATGAAAATAATGATATACCGAGCAGGCCAAAATGAGATACACAGATAATTACTTCTGGGCCGTACATGGTTTTTTTCTCTCTTTTTGGTGGGTGATAACGCCCATATGAGTACAGTAATATGACTACGGACGTGGGTACTGAAACGTTACTGGAAATCATGAAAGGCTGAGATGGTCAGGATTGGGCGAATAAAGACGTTTAGGAAAGGTCTAGCTGCTATCGTTGTGAGTTTGAGTCCATTCTAGTGCCGTAACTTATTAAAAACGGGGTCGGCCGTTGTGCTGGGGTTTCTTTGTCCCACCGTCCCACAGCTCACCCAGACGGGCCTTGGCACAAATGGCTTATCATCGCCTGCGCTCAGTGCCAGTCTGCCGCCAAGTCGCCCACAGACTGCCCACTTCCTGTTTCTGAATCCCACTCTTTATTGGTTTGAATAACGCAGTGGCCGGTCACCGGGTCGCCTGGATATTCAGCACCACATCTGTGTGTGAGTGCGGGTGTGGGTGAGTCAATAGTTGTGTGAGTGAGTGAGTGAGTGAGTGAGTGAGTGAGTGAGCGTTTCATTGCTCGTGTGTGTATTGTTCAGCATTTCATCT
>JAOVYW010000084.1:1683142-1705159 GCA_025775045.1 Hiodon tergisus | reverse complement strand
ACCACTTTTCTATCTCCCTCTTCCCCTTTGTTTATACCCCTCATCTATACCGCTCTACCTTTCTCTTTCAATACTTCTCTCTCTTCATCCCATCTCTCTCTCCCTCTCTGTTTCCTACCATGCCCTCAGACAATCATACCTTTGTCCTGTGTCAGAAGGGGGGAAAAGGGCTACCACACAGGAGATGAAAGTAAAGCACCTCCCCTAAATTTTGCGGGGTCTGAACCGCCCAACTTTCCCCAACCCGTCCCGACACGCTCTAAAAGACGGGGACCAGCAGAAGGGAAACCTGTGGGGGAGCTTCTTAAACCGCCATGCCTGATCTAAGGAAAACTATTTGCAAGTATCTTTCCATTTAGGGTGACAATTGTTTTTGAAGTAAATTCCAAGTGGAAATGTTCATCCTCAGTACGAGCTTAACATTTTGCTGAGTGATTTCAGATGCTGGTGATTGCAGAAACATTTTATTATTGACCGTTTACTGATCTGTGGCCCAGGAAATATGCTGGGTTTTTACTGCATTAAATTTGCAAACATACCTCACTCAAGCGTCCTATTGGCAAAAACACACGCAGAATCAGACCGTAATGTACCGAACACCTGCCAGGGTCATGAGCCCAATGCTTGAACAAAGCTCTGACAGATTGTGCCACGGTATGGGAAAGGGAACACACTAATGTCGGAGAAACACCCACAGCCACAGGTCGCGTGTCAGATGTTTCACTGTGATGAAGTCAGTGGTGTGTTATCTCCGGCAGGAAGTGAGTTTGTAATGCAATAACTAAGAGGCTCTCCCTTCTCGCGTGCGAACACACTCACACACACACTCACACACACACAAGTGCGTGTGTAAAGTAATCTTGGGAAAGAGAACAGATTGTGACTGTACAAGCATCTGGGACCATGCACCACGTACCCCCAATCTTTTGACAGGCGCCTGCTGAAACTTCAGTCATGCAAAACCAAGCCACTCTAAACCCTGTCTCTCACCACCTTGAAATGAATGCCGAGGAAATATAATGCAGAGCTGTTGTCATAACATTTAACACTCATGGTGCGCCACACATTTCCGTTCAGAAGATGAAGGGTCTTCTGACCCGCTTTCCATACAAAAAGCGCTTTGGACTCAAAGTTACTTAAAGGAAAAAGAATCAAACTTAGGATGACATCTCACGAGATTCACAGTCAAGAATCAGGCAGCAACAACGTAACACAAGTGACAGATACCTTCACAAACAGTACATACAGTGCAGCGAGCAAAGGAAACATCACAATGGGAAAAAAAATTTATGGAACCCATCAATTTCTCATGCTCCGGTCATATTTTGTAAATATGTTTAAACAAAAACGTAAAAAAAACCAAAGGAAAACGTGGCAAATGCCCTTTAATCTCCAGAAGGGGAAATTCCAAAGCATGCAGTGGTTATGCTAAAGTGATGATCCGTGGATTTCTGGCGTTTCCAAATGTCTGAAAGTGATGTCTGCCCTGCCCCAGCGGCCTTTTCATGATCGACTCTCAAGCTTAAGCTGCAGAGCTACGGGTCCGAAAAGGGGCGGACCATTTCCCCCATCCATGCCACACGAATGTGTGCGCTTCAGGGCTCTACTTAGAGCTGGTTCGAGCACATGCCCCATAGAATCGATGCTTTCTGCAAGCTTTGTGGTCGAATACGACTTGTCTAAAAAAAGGCCGAAACCTAGAAGCTCCCACTGTAATTACACATTTCGGAGAACGATATGGTGTCACCTCCCAGTCTGTTGCCAAATACATCAACTACCATCTTTATAGGGTGAGGGATCGCGGCCCTTTTGGAACTATGTACATTCTTTAGAGAGAGAACTAAACTTCATTCCTGGTTTAGGACTTTTCATAAAGGAAGATTGTGTTAAAAGATATCTAAAAAAAAATTATGTAAATTTAAACAAATTCAAATTAAAAATCCACAATATCACAAATATTGAACTGAAACACTGATCAAGATCATGGAGCAATCCTACAGTGATAGCTTAAAATATCTTCAAACAATACGTTTTGAGCATTGTATAATTGTATTACATCGATGGGGTAAAACAAGTTTTGCAATGCTGAACAATCCAAAAATGATTACCAAATGTGGACATTTCTGAGACTGAACCGCGAAACTAACCGCAAATTATCAATAGCCTAGATAAGAGAAAACGAGACAGGTCTGTTTTTGTATCAAAACCGCGGTATTTGTGACTACATTGTTTACACACTAATAACAACTAACACTAACCGTTGTCCTCTATTCAGCACCGTTTATAGGACTACGAACTCAAAATAGTTTACGCAGCAATCGGGTTATGAACTAGCAAACTAAAGACAATCGCGTGTTTCTCATCGCAGCCGACGTCTGCCCCTCCGAGCGTGGAAAGGTATAGGTCGTAAATTGCTGATTCCAGTCCAGCTCGGTCAAACACCTGAACATTAGTGGCTTAGCACAGCTGGCGGAAAAACAGAGGTACGCAGGAATGCGGCCCGGTAGGATTCCATCTCTAGACTAAATTGCTTTGCACTACAAACCCAGGCTATGTTTACTAAAGTTAGAGAACTGAACTTTCGAGGTAGGCAGGCTTTCTTCGACTGTGATGATATACAGTAAAGATTAACCTAATGCTATATAGTTATACAAAATATATACATTTTTAAATGCCATTCTGTTTTGTCGGGTTAACTGCAGAAGCCTACTTAGACCATCTCGAGGATACGAGCCAGGTTCCGTTGATAGATAGCTTTAATCCGATTTTACTGTTACACCTCTGCCCCCAGTACGCGGATCCTTAATGAAATCCATTTAACACATTCGAGTTTAAACAAAAATGTCGACCACATTTCACATCCGCGTCTTTATCATAGTATTCCCTGATGCGGGACATTTAACGTTAATTAGACAGGGTTATTTAGATCTTTTTAGATATAAATTTGAAAAGTTACTGATTCAGATTCACGTTCCTTTTTGGTGAAACAAAACAAGATAAGTGTATCAAAACAATGATTGTGTAGCCCATGCGGATCATGAAAAATACAATTTTAGTAACAAATAAATTGGTTGGGGACATACCTAGGTTGACAAAGCTCATGACCATATCAGCATCGTTGAGGAAGTTGTTGTCCTGCAGCGTTGCAATTGGTGGTCCCTGGGTGGTGAAGATTGGCTTGTAAGGATAGGAATAGCCGTCTTCCTCTCCTTCTGTGGACATGGCATTGTATAAGTCCAACATGAACATCGGGGCTGCGTTCTGCTTTCCATGGAGGTGCGGCCGAGGCCGGTGAGGCAACCCCAGGATAGAGAGGATCTCCCGCTGCATCTCCCGGCGCTCCTGGCTCTTCAGACGCCGGTGGATAAAACTTGAGTGGACTTCGTTGTCTAAAGTAAAGTTTGTGAAGGTTTCGGCGAGGACACAGCAGCCCCACACAATGACTAGTGCAGGAGCACTACTATCGAATAGCGAAACCATGTCGAAAGCAATGGTTTTAAATAGTATTAAAAATAATTATACACTCAAACTAAGGGACAACACTAAACGAAGATTTAAATAGCAGCGAACCAGATACAGTTTAAATATTTACAATACAACCTACTTATAAAATAAATGTAGTTTTCCCTCTATCAGCTGAGCGCCCTCATATTGAGGGAAGGGTCCCCCAGTGGATACATCAATTTCGGACGGTGTCCAGTTTTGTTGGTGTCCCCTTTAATCCAGCAGTGTATGTATTCCTCCACTCCTGAAATTGTCCTAAAACGCCAGGATGTCTGGTTTTCTTCTTGTCACGAACAACCTCTGAAGTTGTCAAGAAGCGTTGCAAGCACTGCGATGCCTAATCGGAGCGCAGACAGCAAACTTCGAGGAGGCGCTATTTGCAGGGAGGGGCGGGCGGCAGCTGCTATTGCCGCTGAACAAAGCGCAAGTCTTGAGAGAGAGGGATGAGTGATCGAGGTCAGGGTGGTAAGGGGGGCGACACCAAGGTTATCTTTCAAGGTGTTATGATAAAATGGGTGGAGACAACGGTCCTCTCTTGCGTCAGATCTGTATTGTAGACATTCAAAGGACATGTCTACTTCATTGTCCAGTCGCTCATTTCTTTTGTTGTTAGTCAACAGCGGTAAATGTCCCTACTTGTCCGCCATAGGCTTATAAAGTAAAGTCTTTTGTTACTGGTATTCAGTAAAGCAGCCAATTGTCTCGTGGGGAGCTTGTTCAGGTGAAATAGTCGACGCCTTGAGGGAATGGTCGGTTGTGTGGATTATACATTTTAAATTCGAATGCCACGGATTCTATTACAAATGAAGTGTTAATGACATATGCCGACTATTTTGATAGTTACTTTCCTAAAACTAGACAATAGTGGAGGACGTGTGTCTACTTTTAGGAAAGTTACTATCAAAATATTACGGATACAAGAGAATTGCATCAAAACAATGACTGTGTAACCCATGCGGATCGTGAAACTACAATGCAAATAAAAAAATAAATGACGCATTCGTGCTGTTGGGGACATACCTAGGTATCTAAGGGAATTGTTTCAGAATAACTTTAAAAAAATATCTTTCTTTCGGTAGTATCCACCCCAAGTTTTGAAGGCAATAAGTAATACCCACTTAGACTTCGCGGTACCCACGGATGTAATGATGAGGAACGAGGTAAAACCTGCAGCGTTTAATGTTCCATATCGTCCGAAATATTCACCCAATGTGTTGGTTCTGACAGACCTAACAGTTTCGAAACGACGGTAACATACATATTACATAAATCAATTTTTTTGGCGCGACAGTGCGCGTGCGATTTTTTATTAATGTGTGAACGTAACATATGGTATTTGTTTTCTTAGCTGGTGCCCTTAGCGATGGTGACTTGCATTGTGCACCCTTTTACATTGCATCTGGTTATTTTGTTTAAAAACTCCTTTAAGATGCATCAGCGGTGTGTCTTTGTGTGTGTAAACTCTGCATTAAAGTGTGAGAAAGGGCATCAAACGGACTTTAAACGGAACTTTTCCCCAGACAGTACTGTGTACGGAGACTTATAAGGCCCAGCAGCTGGCTAATGTGATGTCCTGTGCAGCGGAAGGCACCATGCTATTGGAGCAATGAATGAAGCCCCAACTATGGATGAGTATAGCATGGACTTGGTGCTCAATGTTACAACTGCATAGCCAGGAAATGGGCAATAATTGCATTATTGCACCACAGAAAGCAGGGTTATGGGTGCAGATGTTTTCCAGCTGCTGAACCCTAGTTCTATCAGGCTCCTCCTCAGCCCAGTCAGCCTTTTTAAACACTACAGTTAATGTCACTTTTCTAACCCTCGCACGTGCACCAGTGTGAACCCATGTTTTAATAATGGTCACTTTTGTTGGATCAGACTCCCTCACGCCATGGAATTGTAAATAGTTTCACAGCTAGCTGTATGTTTTTACAGCTTTGCAAGGCATTTTGGTATAAGATCGGGCAGGTATTTTAAAGTTACTATGAAAGTCCAGTTAGAGCTCAGTTATATGGCCAGAGAGCTAGTTGGTCAGTTATAGATTTCCTGCTATTATCAACCCAATGCCATTGTGGCACGGGTGCCCGTCTTGCTCTAAAGAGTGCAGTTGGTCTCCATTTTAGAACCGCTCCACTTAATTCGTACATGGTTTGGATTTTAACTGGCAATGCGGTTTGCTCTCCAGTTTATCCCTTTATGGCTTTTAGATGCCTTTCAGTAGTAGACCACAAGTTTAAACTGAAGTGAATGGCAGCACATGTTTACATTGCAGCAGGTTCTGATTGAAGAGTTAAAAGGAACAGGGCTCCGGCTAAGAATGTCCGAGGTCGGAATGCAGAAGCCAGGCCTTCGATGCCCACCCCTAGAAGTGGCAGGCAGTCATAGGGATGGTCAGTCAAACCAAGGACAACAGGAAACGGGCTCTCTTTTGTTCTGGACCCATAGCCCCCAATGACCCGCCCGGTGCACCGCAGCAGAGACTGTGGCCGGGCAGTGCTGCGATGCCAGCGATGCAGGGAGGAGAACGCAGCCCCCACACTGGCTATCCACACCCCCGCCCCTGCTTGCTCCTCAGGCACCATGACTTCTAAACTCACGTTCTCGCACACACCGCGCTAGCGTGTTCCCCTCTCTCCCAGCACTGTCACCACATACAAACACTCTCAACCGCATATACTGTCACCTGGGTCAATCCTGATCCATTACCTTCGTAGATTGGCTCAGCCATTTACATATTACCCCTGCGAAGAGGTGGCGATCGTGTGTATAAGGATTCCCATCTGGGAAAAGGGACCGGTTTGGCTGGCTGGCGTGTGATTAAGCATGGTGATGAGGTTGATGACGGCCAGGCAACCTTTTGCCTAAATGCTGTGCATCATTTTCATCTGTGCGTCGGAGCATGACACCACGCTGGGTAACGGCTCCCAATGGAACGCGTGTTCCCAATCGCTTGATCCATGTTCTTACAGCTTTGACAGGGGTCAAATTAATATTTACTTCAAATGTTGCCTTAAAATGCCACAGGCTGTGCTCCTTTGAAGGCTGAGGGCAGTTCGCAGCAGGCCACTCTGCAGAGGATACAGTAAAAAGTCCCCCACCCCCCCCCGCCCCTCAGGGTAAACTGACCTTTAAGCGGAGCGGTTCAGCGGAAAGGGGTCACTCGTTTTTTTTTCCTGTGTCGATTTCCAGTGCAGCCCCGCTGTGAGCGCTGTGGCCGTGACCTGTCCCGCCAGGTGAAACAGAGTTTCTCTCTGTGTCGGACACTTCCCTTGCTGCATTTTGTCACAGCTACCTGCTCGAAGCAGTTACGGAATCCGTGCATCGTTTCTGTTCGGCGGTAACAAAATCCAGCTACACGGACCCTAAGGCTAGATAACCGTAAAGCTAGATGTGATATCAATACATTATTATTTACCAGTGCTTTTATATCCTTCATCAGTATACTGGACATTTGGGGAAAGCACATTTTTCACTGTGTTTCACATTCCGTAAACCCCACAGTCAAAACACGTAATAGGTTAATGCTAATAGCATCCCAGTGGCCACGCTAGATCCTTGTCTGTTTTAAGTTTATCCTCTCAGACATTTTAACTGAGCTCCTTTTTTTTCATCAATCAATAGCTTTGACTTAATTGTTTTTCAGAACCTTGTGCGATGCTTCACTGTCAATTTAATACCACTCACCAGATTCCCATTAGCAGCGCAGCAACACAGCTAAACTATGTTTTTGGCCAAGGCAAATGAGAAACTGGGTGGAGGGGCAGCGACGGTGGGTATAGCAGCTCTGTTTTCTATTTGTAAGGATTACGCTGACAGACCTGTATTTGGTTTCTCTGGGCCTCTGGCTGCAGCTAATCCCCCTCACCTGCAGCGGTGACCCCTCCTCTGCGGGACGACCCCGCGACCCCCTCCTCTCGCCCAGTGCAAACACTCATCCCGGGACAAGCACATGACTGGCTGCACTCTGTCTCCGCAGGTTAATACCTCACACTTGCCAGGGATCTTTCACAATCCAAGAAAACGGCATGGGGTCTCTGCTTTTCTGGAAAAATAACCCCCAGATGTTGCGGCCTTTCACAGATTATGAGGTTTTTTGTTATCAAGAGATAGCAATTAGCCAGCAATTAAGCCTGAGTCCTGCGGAAGCAGCTTGTCACCGGCACTCAGGAGGGCAGGCTCCCATTAAAGTCCTGTGTTAAGTGAAATTTAGGGTCACACTAAGGGCAGAGACCTCAACCCTCCATATCCAGGCGTCCCACACACTTAACAAGCTGTGAGCACGATGAAAAAGAACACTAAAGTGCCATTTAAAGTTAGCTCCCATATAGATCATCTCAGCAGACCCAAATCCAGGCAAAAGCTACTCTATTGTGTAACTAGCCGCATGTAAAAGACGGATATGGATATTTTAATGGCTTTATCCGGAGCCCATAATACGAAGAAAGAGGTGGTCTCAGAACAATGTAAACTCGTTTGTTTTAACCTCGCGTTTAAAGCTTCAGCCCCCCCCCCTTTTTTTTCCTTTAAAGAAATGAGACGAGTTCCCCTCAGCCCCGCAGTGCAGTGGAGGAATATGGAATTCCGGCCTCCAAGGTGGTTTAGCTGCAGGGTCACAGAGGAGCAGAAAATGTTTGAAACGGTCTCAGGTCGAGAGCTAGCAGCCTGCAGCTGGCGGGACAACCAACTACACAGCAAGGCCCGGGCTGGACGGCTGCAAACACACCCTAATTAAAAGCAGTTATGACATATTTTAGAAATTACAGCCATTTCCTGATTTGCAGGACAGCAGTGCCGCGGCTTTGTGTTGAACAAAAAAACAAGAGTGTTTGGGACTCAGGGCAGCTGTTGGGTGCATGTGTGTGCATGTGTATCTGTTCTGAATAGAGGCGGTGGGATGGTATGGGGGAGGGAGAGCATTACTTCTCACGATAAGCAGCGCACCAGATACACATTTGGAGTCATCTGCAGCACAATCGTCTTTTTTAAAAGCAGAACCACGAGTTACACGGCGCGTCCAGTTTTGTGGCGATGTGTGGCGCAGCAAAGAGAGCGATGGGCATCGTATGTCAGGACTGTGGGCTGTGCAAAACAAATTCTGTGTGTGTGTGTGTGTGTGTGTGTGTGTGTGGGTTTTTAAGCGTAAGAGAGAGAGATAGAGATATATATAGTGAGCTGATTTGTGTGTTGTATTGCATGCATATATTGCTTTGGCAGTGCTGAATATGTGGTCATGCCAATAAAGCACTTCTGAATTTAACTTAATTGAGGGAGAAAGAGAGAAAGAATGTGGTTGGCTGTATGATTTCTGTCATGACATTCTAAATAACCAGCAAAACCAGTAAGCAATCTCGTGTTCTCACGGGGGGTCCCATTACTCTTTGAAGCCCTTTAATTAATGGGTGCTAATCCCCTGTTCTCACTAGACAATAATGACAATGAATGGACAAACAGCAGCAGGGCCGTGTCACGTGACATAGATTCTCACAGTCAGTAATCAGCTGCTGTCCAGCTGAGACAGATGCTACTCAAGGTGCTAATGTGCCCCGGTGGGGCACAATGAGGTGCTAACTGCCAGAGAGCCCCAGGCAACCTGCTCGAAAACCAGGCAACAATGGCATTATCAATAGCTCGGAGAACATTTTTCCCACAGAAGTGGGGTTACAGTTACGGCTAAAACTGGGTGTGCAACAAAAGGCCTGGCGGTGGTTTCCATTTGATTTTATATTCTACATGTCGCTCAGGATGAGGTTGCGAAGTAATAGCTAAAGTCATACTTTTGTGCTCCTTTAAGGGCTTAAGTTTCTGGGTCCACTCTTAAAAAATATTATATTTATTTGCATTTTGAATAATACATTCCAATATAACCATACACCATACAAAAAGCAAAAGTATTCCAAGCATTTACACGCCTAATCTCCCAAGAAAAATCTCTACACACCATACAACACACCATAAGTACTGGCTCCTGAGACCCTACTCTTCTACTTACGGTGTGACTTGCATAAATTATCGTATGACTTCTTTAGGATGGATTTAAGCATTTAATTTTCTTTATAGTGGATTTGGGAAAGCAGCCCACAACAAGGATTTGAAGTAGTGAATTAGACCTTGATTTTGTGTAAGAACTGGAAACAAATGTATTAATTAACTGGTGATCTAAAATATTGGTTCATGACAATAGCTTAGCTATTAAAATAACCTGAGTAGGAACTGGTCATAAGGAAGTCTAGAATCGATATTGTACGATGTTGATGGAATGTTTTTATTCTCACTAGACTCCATGATAAATTTAATAGAATGTGTAGGTGGCAGAGACCAAATGATGAGTAGTTCATTTTGCTAATTAGTTTGCTAACTCTCATCCACCTTTCTTAATCAGTAGCATCCAATTTACCCCCAACTCATGTGTCTTATCTTTCGACCTGGTGCCGACATGCAACATTGTTATGCTGTAAAGATAACTGAGAAATGTATTTAATTCTTCATGACTATCTGTCCATGTATCACTTCAGTGGTTATTGAGAAAGATTTTAAAATAACTTTTAAAAGTGGGCTTTATAAGAAGCATACCCTGGTGGAACAAACACCTAACAACATTCTTGAAAAAAAAATTTTGGGGGGCTAATTATTATTTAGGATTAGGATTTTCCTCCTCACTTTGGAATCGCCGGGTGTGCCGATGGCTCTAAGATCTTGCCAGTACGAATCCAGCCAACACACGTGGGGAGGATGAGGAGGTCGACTATTCTACTCCGATTCTGGTCAACTCTGAGTTGCCCATTTCTTTTACACTCTGCCGGCTACACAGCCCGCTCGAGGTTTGGTGCCGAACGGACGAGGGACTTTCACCGCTGTGCTTTCCCGGTCACAACCGGCAAATTCCGAACCTTCGGATTCCATCCAGCTCAGGGCTGCCTGAGCTAGGGCAAAGCATTGTTTACAAGAACTCTGCTGAAATATATTCACAGGGTCCTTTGGAATGCGGACTCCAGTGTTATAAAAGTACGATAGTATGACACTTAACTGAGGTAATTTTTCCAGTTAGGGCAAAGAAATACAGCCTTGGTTACATGAATTACACATAACAAACAGAAGTTCGGCATCGCTCCAATTAAATGCCTGTGGCCTATAAACAAGCATTACAGGGATACTGTGGGAGTGATAACTTCTCGATTTATAATCAGTTACACTTGTATACATATAAATTAGCCATTAATAAACAAATAGAGTTTAAAACACTGAACGTCAACATTCTCTAAGTGTTAGTATCCGTTATGCAATTCTGTTTACATTATTTTACCCTCTGAGAAACGGTCTTTAAATGGTCAGAACACAAAACAGACTCTGTTACCACCCAAGAAGCTAGACTTAGGAATAAAGGGGAAATGAGTCACTTTTTTCTTGCTTAAAAATAAAACCTCCGAAGCTTGATATAATGTTTTATTAATAAAATATATATTAATTATACATATGTACCCACAGAGGTCTAGTATTTATTAATGCGAAGTTAGGGCTTTTGCTGTGTAACCCAAAAGTGTGGTACACCATTCCAACATGTAACTCTAGACTTCGGGTCTCCCAATCCATCAGCGCCAACTTGGTTGTTATTAGTCAGGTTACCAGCTATTATCACCTAAAGACCTCAAGAGAAATATGCCTTTAATAGGCTGAACACATGCAATGACATACCAACTTTTATAGCATTCTCTACACATTCACATTGGTTTTATGGTGTGCATACAATAAAAAAATACTTTCGAAATTGGTTCACTCTGTCCAAGTTTCTTAAACTTATTCAATGCACATCCTGGCAAAACTCTTGGCTCTGGAATTGAATTAGACTGGCTGTTCATGTGGATTTCATTGCCCAGTTAAACCTAATTCCGGCAAGTCCTTACAGTGACTTGCGGTTTACCCTTAAACAAAGAAAAGTTTAAAGAAGTGCATGTTCTGTTACGAATGAGATACATGTACTGTAGGCCTGCTTGGATAAATTTTAGAATCAGTTGGCATTTAAAAGTTGGCCAATTAAAGTTGGCATTCAAAGTAATAATTAAGTGTCAGGAATGAAGTATTTGTCACCAATGATTATCACATATTGACAGAGCTGGGCGGCCCTATACGCTCACTATGCAAGTTGCGTAGAGCCACCCAAAATTACGTAAGGCCCCCCTCGCAAATGGTTTACATGGCTCACGGGTCAGGTAAGAGGGCCCCTTAGCAGAATTTTGCTTAGGGCCCCAGGGAGGTCTGGACCGGCTCTGCATATCTGCAATAATTTATGCAACTTTACCACTGAATCCTATTTACCCGCCCAAAAAACGAACTGACTTTGGGTGATGGCATGGTTAATTTGAGGCATTAAGTCGTATGTTCATTTCGTTTAACACATAAATTAATTAAAATGTAGCGTACGTATTATTTTATGTTACTCTCAGGTTATATTTGAAAATGTACCTTCGAATTCCTTGCCAAGAGAATATCGCATTCTTTACGTCTTTCTCGCGCCTCATCGCTCCACGTGCAGGGTGGAGGGTCACGTGCAGAAAGCGTTTCAGATTCAAGAGTCAAAGATTCAACTTTTCATTGAAGCCTGCTTTATTTTCATATCCGAAAAACCGTTGGGTATTTTAAGCATTACGAAACGTTTATCGTCATCATCATAATTATTGCTATTACTCTTATTATTATTAATATATAGTCTGTTTAGCCATTTTAAATTTTATATTCGGACGGTATACCCGAACTGTTCTTCTGACTATGTCTATAACGTAAATTACATCGGATAAGGACCCTTTATTAATAGTCACTCGGCTTCTCTGCGCAGCTACAGATATAGCTAGCCATTCATGTGGTTTTCCTGTCATTAGATCAGGCAAATGTGTGAGCCGTTACCCGAAGTCGAAAAGTTGAGGGCCATGCTCGTGCAAAATCAGGATTCGGACGAATTTTCTCAAATCGAGAGAGGCGAGATAACTAGGTAGTAAGCCACAGCACTATAAAAACAAAATATCCTAATTTTCCGTTCTGATTGTTGCAGAGTCTTGTATTCAGCGAAGTTTACATTACATTGCTTTATAGTGCTTTAGTATTCGGTATTTTTACTTGTACCCTTTTATTCAAAGTGAGGGTATCCTGACGCGCATTGAGAATGTTATGCTGGATATAGTAACCAGTATATCCAACGACGAGGCACCGGTGTTAATCTTTAAAAACAGATGTAGTTGGGAGAATATAAGGTAGGGTGAAGTTGTTTCTACATTTTGACCTTTGGATAGTAAACCATTCAGATTTAAATAGACTTATGTGTTTGTTTATGTTGCGTAAATAACCCCTGGAAATGTTAAATAAGCAATCGTGTCATATATACAGAGCGTTGCATGCAATTTACTTTGTGAGTAAGGTCATGCAAAATCTCCTTACACACTAATGTGTGCTGTAGAATTACCTGAAGCATGAATGGTGATTTCTTTATGCAGTAATGGCTAGGAACCACTCTAGAATGTAGTTTAAATCTATGATGATTTCATACAGAAAGCTGCTTACCATCACCATTGATTTGTATAATATTATAAGAGTTTGGTTTTTACGACACAGAAATGAATTAAGAAAACGGGCTGGAAGAATTTCTCCTATGTTTTCACTAAAGAATGAAACATTAGAATAACATAAATAACCACGTACCACGTCTCTTTTCGTGACGTCAAGTCCACCCTGTTTCACTACTTTGCTTTAACCAAGGTTTCACAGTGCTCTCGGTCTTCATATGGATTTAGACAGCACTGTCAACACAGTCAGAAGCGACTGTTCTTCATCTGTCAACAGATTTGGTAAGAAATAATCAGTAAAGTCAATCATGTTGGCATGTTAAGGCAATAAACACTTAAATTTAATTTGTAAACAGACTCTGAATGCTGGAATTAAAATTCCTAAAACAATTTCATAAGAGAAATGGTTATGTTTCTCCAAATCCCTGCTGCTCATTAGTACTAAATGCCATTTTTGTGTCACAAATACCAGAACACACATTTTTTTCAGTATCATCAGATCTGGGGATAAAATCATGCTAATGCCCTAAGGAAAATAGAAACCATACCCAAAAGGAACACAATGTTTATTATTCATAAGTAATAACGGTTCATTTCACAGGAATTAAACATTGTCCATTTTTCTGTTTTTGCAGCATTAACACTGAAGGTCCTTTCTACAATCTACAAACTTGTTCAGAGCGACGTGTATGCCACAAAAAGGTAGCAGCCTAAAATTACAGCCTAAGGGCTCAGTGAAAAATCTAGCGTCAGTGACACCCAAAGGTTCTAAACCCTTCATTGTTGCCATAGGGATATCTACTACAATGACACCCAGCTGTTCAGGTGTCAGAGGACAGTGGATTCCATTGTAGACAACATTTCCTGCATGCTTGAAGTCCCACGCAGGAGCCTGCACGTGGTGTGTGCTTGCGTGCGTCTGTCTGTTCAGCAGACAGTTGTAAATGACGCTAAACGGTTTCCGTCAGTGGAAAAAAAAAAAATGTTTGCGTGCTCATACCCATCAGATCCTTCTAGATTTGACTTATCAAGACAAGTGTGTTCTCTTTCATCGGTCTCCAGCTCGCCACGTCAAAGGGTTTCCTCTCAGGTGATCTGTCTTACCTGGAGGAAGACGGCACCAGAGTGAACTGCCGCTCCAGGTCCACTGTAAGCGAAACAATGCAGCTCACCCTGGACATTTTCACCGCGTCGCCATGTCTTTGTAACAACATTATATTGTTTGTTACAATGTTATTAAAACATTGATTAAATGGTGTATGTTAAGTGGGTAAGGACAATCATTTTGGTGATCTGTTGTAGTGTGTTATTTATATCAAACATCTGATGCCAGGAACACCGAGGATTTCTTGTCCATGTTATAAAACAATTTCAAGTTGTTTTCATGCATTTTAGCCATAATGGTCACTACAAATTACTTTATCAATCTAACTGGCAGAAAACATAATGAAGTAAATTAACTTAAGTAGCCCTTAACACAAAAATGATGACCGAAAAATATCTGGGATCAAATCAAAATTTTGACAACCCATTAATCATACTAATCAACAAAACTGTTAACGCCAATTTCTGGTTAAAGAAAAAATTAAAACTCCATTAAATATGGTTTTGTTGAGTGTTATTAGCTGGTTATTGATGTTTTGATTGGGCCCCACCCTATGGTGATGCACTTAAATCGGACCCTGTACATTTTATTGTAGTATAATTCTGGTAAAATCTTTTCTTTTCTTTAATGTTTAGGCTATTTCGGTTCCATCCAATGTCTGTGGAGTGAAGAGTATCCTTTGTTTTTCAAATTAAACGTAAAAGGTTTTTGTTTCATTGTATTTTATGCAAAATTAAATACTAAAAGGAAATGTCTGCTTTTAAAAATAAAGTAATGTATAAGGCATTCACTGAAAGAGTCACTTTAACCAGTTTAGATATTGTCTCATCTGCAAAGTTTGTTCTTATTGTGGAGAAAGATGCTACCTTCCAGAGGCTCCTAGATGATGAGTTCTGTACTAAGCTAGCTCCCTGCATAATGATTACAGTAAGTGTTCATATATGTAAGTGCAAAGAGTGAGATCAGTGCGGCAATTTCTGAGGGATTTCATAATATTTATCTTTAATTTCATGTATTGTTTATTTTAGTTGTGTATTTTAAAGAGATACTTAAACAAAACAATTCACAGAAGATCTTGGAAACACGACAGATAATATGTAGGCTGTATATAAATTTAGTTTGTTATTTTTACACTAATTGAAAGCTGCCAACAACCTCCATGTTTTGTAATGGGCCTTAACCATTTCTTATTTTGTTAAGTTTTTTTTAAGCTCTTAAATTTTCTGTTTTTATTTTTGGATATACAAGATTGTGAAAGTTGATTATAGTGTTTATATATAGAATATATATACAAATGTATAAATATATATGAAGTTTAATATGTTGCACAGGTCAGTGACATCCTTTCTTTGTTTCTGTTAGGGGAAGGGCGTTCCAGACGTTAACAGCAGGCTGATGGTTAGGAAACTATGGGACACCCTGCGGATCCCCATCTTTGCTCTGGTGGACGCAGATCCACACGGTAATGCCCTCAGCTCTGTTGCTAACAGGGCTATTGAAAATTTGAGCTTTAAGAAAGCTGACATTTGGCTGGCCTGGCCTCTCAACCGACAGAAATCCGAGTAATATGTCTGTAATTAAAGTGAGTCCGTTAGCGTGACCTAATCTGCCGGGATTGTTGAGGTCCTTGAATTTACTGACGCTGTCGCTTTCAATGACCCTTACTTCCTTTACATTACAAGGTGCATGTGTAATGGTTTATTCAGTTTTTTTAATTACAGGCCTGGAATAATTGTTATGGTATGGTGGTGATTACAGCATGTCTGTGTTTTTCCTAGGCATTGAAATAATGTGCATCTACAAGTATGGATCAGTGGTAAGACTATTTTGCTCAGTCTATTATTCACTGGGGCCTGTAAAACATCTCTGTTCTGAAGTATATAATTACTTTATTTTCTTTGTGGAGAAAAATCACCATTTTGACCATATGAAGCTATCATGTGGAAAAGCGTTTTCCTCATTTCTGCCTACAGTCTATGTCTTTTGAGGCACATAATCTCACTGTTCCAAGTGTGATGTGGCTGGGCCTCCTTCCATCTGACATTGAAAGGTTTGCAAAATACCCCCATTATCTTTTACTTTTTGTGGCTTAAGGTTGTTTTTCAAACTTCTGGTTTCAATGTTTTGAAGGATATGTTTTTTATGTATGGTACTGAATCATTAGCAAGCTCAGTGAACTGATTAAGTTTTGAATAAGAAGAATGGATAATGTAGTAATTAATTCAACAGGTGTGACTTTCCATTATAATTGCACAAATGAACCCAAACACCGATATACATTTGAAAGGCTATTCCTTTCATTTAGGAATGAATTAGCTGGTGAGTAGCATTCTTAGAAAGATCAACGTAAACAAGACATTTACAAGAAAAAACTGCAACTCATTTTTTAGAGCCTTTCAGATATTAAGTAGTAGCACTTTAATGAATGTAATATATAACTAGTATGCCAGCTGAAAGTGTCTGCCCCCTCCTTAATGAATCAGGACAAGCAGTTGTTTAAAAGTTGTAACAAAAACTGAATATATTGTTTTTTAGATTGAACGTGCCAAAGGATGCCCTTATTCCATTCACAAAGAAGGATGAGAGTAAACTAAAGAGCCTGTTAAAGCGGCCTTACATTGCCTGCCAGCCAATATGGGAAAAAGAGGCAAGACCACAAACCAAGAATATTTATTCTAAGTATTGGAAAAACAGGGTCCTCTTGTGTTTGTTTGTTTTTTAAATCCAAAACCTTAGTTACACAGTCAGATTAGTTTTTAGATATGTTATGTTAAATTGCCACATTTCTAGAGGTCCAGAGAAAACCACTGGCTTTTTTGCCTCTCAAGGATCAGGGTGGACCAACAATGTAAGCAGCAAACTGGAAAATTGGCTGACTATATCTCTAAATATTGCACATGTACAAAGGCAGTTTTGCAATTATTTTGTGAAGAATATAATCAGACATAAGATATACAGCCTTGTGAATGAATGTGATTTATGTTATGATCACTTTTTCAGATGGACATGTTGCAGAGGTGGAGAAAGAAAGCTGAAATCCAGTGCTTAACATCGATAGCCCCTGATTTCCTAACTCGTGTTTACCTGCCCAATAAACTGCGTTACGGGGGTTGGATATGATACTACACCGCCACCCTGTGGGGCTTTTCCTTCATAAAAAACCCCCAAAAGGTTCATAATAACAAAACAAAAAAGTACATTTAATTTGTGCAGTCCAGTTTAATGGACCCCGTTATTATTTTATATAAAGTTAGTCATTCAACTTTTAGTTAGCCTGCTTAGGTATTTTATCATTAAGACATTGGAACTGTGTTGACTTTTTAAATAAATTTAGAAAAACGTTTTGAATGGTGGTTAAATATGAAATGTCATACACTGCAGCCTTGTGTTTAGTTATGTAGGGGGACTACAAATTACTGCGGATGATGCATATGATTGAGTGACAGTACTCAGAGGTATGGCACGATACAGCACACCAGTAGTGTCATGACTAAGAATAGTCTTAAGACTATTACAAAAGTTATGCCAGCTTATTAAAAGCTCTGTAGTAAATGTTCCCCGGAAGAGCAGCAGATTTTTTTTAAATGAAAAACAAAGCAATTATTTTGTGTTTCTTAATGGCAGCTGCATTTTCTCATTTTAACTTGACGCATGAAGCGAAATGATGATTGATTAGTTTTAAATATATATTGCTTTTCTGTTCATTCTCATCAGTTATGCCTTCGTTTTCATAAGAAGCTTTTTTAGGTGTCTAATTAATAACTTCCATGTAAATCTGAACTGTACTCAGTAACAGATTAATACGAGGTACAACCAAAACAGCTTTCATATAGCTAAATAGTTACCTGTACGATATTATTGTATACTTGAATTGCCAAAGTAACCACATCCGTGCAATTAACTAGAATATTTGGGTACATGAATTGTACACAAACACGCCAGCAGTCTCAGTAGTCTCAAGTTCTGTTTAATAGCGACAAGGCGAAACACGCCATTCCGAAGGGTGTTGATGTCATCACTGCGCGTTGAAGTAGGACTAGCTAGAGAAGTCCAGTGTGCCACATTTGCTACGTGGGTTTAGGACAACTTGTAGCAACCAAACCGATAAAGTCTAAACTAGGTAAACTGACAATAGTAGATTATTTGGCTTACGACATCACCACGGCAACATATGCTGTTTTGAGACTACGTGTGTGTCGTTGCTAACTGCCGCATGAACTCGTTTTTATTAAACGCTGTTACATACTTTGGTACAGCGTAGTGCATATTGGGTACTATAGAACGCTAATTATTATCATAACTAGTTAAACTGACACCAAGAAAATAGCTACAGTCTTGTCGTGATGTATAGCTAACTATCAATTTTAATAAGTAAAGAAAAACCAACTGCGAAATCGACTCATTTATTAATAACCGGGTTAATGCGTATCATGTGTTTCAATGGCGGTTCATTTAAAATAAGTCATTTTTGTCCGGTCTCGTTATTTCATTCAGGATATATTTATATATAGTTAGCAAACTTGCTGTGCTTATATTCTTAGCTCTACAATGAGTTTGTTTGCGTCAAGTTCTGGCTTTGCCGGTGGAGGGACCAGTGTTTTCGGTAATACAGCGGACAGCCACAATCCCATGAAGGTAAAAACGCGGATTGTATGTTATTGCAATGTCATGTTGTCCAAAATTTAAATTAAAAAAGTAATAAAGGAAAAATCTGCTCAAGCAGGGGCTCGTTGTGTGATATCGGGTCTAAACGATTGTGTGAATTTGGTTCCAGGACATTGAAGTGACTTCCCCTCCTGACGACAGTATTAGCTGCCTCGCCTTCAGCCCCCCATCTATGCCAGGAAACTTCTTGATCGGGGGTTCATGGGCCAATGACGTAAGTGATGTCATAATTTTTTAGCATGTCCCACAATTCAAGATGTTGAATTGTGGTTTGTGTTTTAAATTAAAGTCTTGACAGAGCTCTATAATAAGGGCGTAAATGTGCTATATTTGACCGTTTATCAATAATTTAGTAAAGATGTCAATTTTAGGTTTTGTAATTTGCCACATCTAAATAAAACAGTTGTTAAAGCTCCCCGGTTTCCCCCTGCTAAATTGTGTACAAATGTTTGATGTTCTCTGGTCAACCATTTATGGAATGAAATTTGAAATTTGAATATTGAATTAGTTACCATATGCCATACTTTCTTTTTTCTTGATGTATGTGCTGATGGTTATGATTTGATACTTATTGCTTGTACGGCTATTGGCTATTCAATGTTTTACGTAGCCGAATAGCTGATATTCTGGCCATTCCGGAATTTAGAACTAGGTTTGCCCTTATCGCATCTTATTTCCTTTTTGCCCCGAGCAGGTCGATCTGAACATCAGCGTCCGCCCCGAGCTTAAGTCATTCGTCAGTGCTTATGCTCATGTGAACTCATTGGGTCAGTGCAGTCCGTTGATTGGCTGATCAGTGAACCTGTTTGTTCCCATGGCAGGTGCGATGCTGGGAGGTGCAGGTCAATGGGCAGACTGTTCCCAAGGCTCAGCAGATGCACACCGGCCCCGTGCTGGATGTCTGCTGGAGCGAGGTCAGACCCTTTTACTCCTTTACCTTCTTTCTTGTTTGTTTTGTTTGTTAATTTACTAGCTTGATTAAATTATATATCGTTGTACTCAAAGTCTTTGGTAAAATATTTGTGTAACCAAATGTCACTTTAAATCACAGGACGGGAGCAAGGTTTTCACTGCCTCCTGTGACAAAACGGCCAAAATGTGGGACCTGAACAGTAATCAGGCTGTACAGGTAGCAGAAGTAAGTCAGCCACCACCGAGATGTTCCCTCTCATCAACTTCCTTTTACATTTAAAGTGCTCTCTTTCCCCTAAGCGTTTCCCTTTTGTCACTTTCTTTTAGCACGAGGCCCCTATCAGAACTGTTCATTGGATCAAAGCCCCTAACTACAGCTGTATTATGACTGGCAGCTGGGACAAAACTTTGAAGGTGTGGGTTGTTTGTTCGAGTCCCTCAAAATCCAAGCCAGTGCTTTTATTTCCAAAGTAAACTGAAGGAAAGTGGGCTCCCGTCGATCTGTGAAATGGCCGTCTGTTCCCATCATTCTTATTGTTTCATCTGTCTAACAGCTGACGCTCTTGCACAGTCACTTCGTTTTCCGTTTTTTCCTTCCTGCGTTTGTTAGTTTTGGGACACTCGCTCCCCAAAACCCATGATGTCCCTGCAGCTGCCGGAGAGGTGTTACTGCGCTGATGTGGTGAGTAACCTGCTTGGTGTTCAGTCTGGTCTCGGTTTGGTTCCTTTGAGCGTCCCTGCAAAATAACTTTAGCAGGAAGGACAAAGCTGCGGTAACTTCCGTGGTAGTGTGCGCCTGGAATGCAGGTTTGTGTCCCGGGCTAGACCTCATCATTGTGCTCTTCAGCCAGTATCTTAGCCCAAATGAAACGAAACAAATCAGTCGAAATGATATCGGCAGTAAAATACATTATCGGCATCTGTATATACTATAAATGTTTGCTAATGGATGGCAATTCTTATTACCTGAGCAACTGCAAATACATTATGTAATTAACTCTTATGACCAAGTCGGCTGTGATGAGTGGGGTTCCCCTTGATTCCCCCTTGGAGGGTTTGTTGCTTATTTCCCCTCCTGACACATGCGGACTCTGGCAGGTCTATCCCATGGCAGTGTTGGCCTCTGCAGAGCGGGGTCTAATCGTGTACCAGCTGGAACACCAGCCCTCGGAGTTCCGCCGGATAGAATCCCCGCTTAAACACCAGGTGACTGTCCCCCTCCATTGCACCCTTCGTGTTTTGTAACGGCTGGTTAGCTAGCAAGCTAGCTGTCAGATGACAAATCTCAATTCCCTAGTTTCGTAACTCATCCTTTGTGATCATGAATGTGCTTCATAGTCAATTAATTATTAAAGATGAATAATGGATGTATTGGTTTGCTTTTAATGATGATGATCCCTCTCCTTATTTTGCATGCCTGTCCCCTCACGCGTGCCTGTTCCCACATACAATACTGTGGAAAAGTCTTAGGCACATGTAAAAAAAATTCTGTAAAGCGAAGATGCTTTTATAAATAATGAAATTAAAAGTTTCTAAATCTAAAACAATTCTATAAAGGGCAGTAAACACTACAAAACTAAAATAAAACACACAAAAAAAATTTAATCAATATTTGTTTTGACCACCCTTTGCCTTTAAAACTGCATCAATTCTCTTAAGTACACTGTTTGGATTTTTATTAGACAATCGGCAGGTAGATTGTTCCGAGCATCTTGGAGAACTTGCTACAGTCCTTCTACAGACTTTGGCTGTCTGCCTTGCTTTTGTCTGTCCAGGTAGACAGCCTCAGACAGACAGCCTCGATGATGTTGAGATCAGGGCTCTGTGGAGACCATACCATCTGTGGCAGAATTCCTTGTTCTTTCAGAAAATGAAAAAAAAAAAAAAAAAACTAAATTTTATACTGACCCACTAATACAGAAGACACAAAATAAACTTGAAAGACTACATTTGTGTAAGAAAGCTAGGGCGCCTAAGACTTTTGCGCAGTACTGTACTTACTCATTCATTCACTCACTCACACGTACCTGCCTACTCACTCACTCACACGTATCTGCCTGCTCACTCACTCACACGTATCTGCCTGCTCACTCACTCACACGTACCTGCCTACTCACTCACTCACACGTATCTGCCTGCTCATTCACTCACTCACACGTACCTGCCTGCTCATTCACTCACTCACACGTACCTGCCTGCTCACTCACTCACTCACACGTACCTGCCTGCTCACTCACTCACTCACACGTACCTGCCTGCTCACTCACTCACTCACACGTA
>JAOVYW010000084.1:1640194-1653031 GCA_025775045.1 Hiodon tergisus | reverse complement strand
CAGCCGGAGAGGGGCGTGTGTCAAAACACCCCGTCCTGACATTGCAGTCACGCATAATATACCGTCAAGTCTCTATGTAGTTGCAGCCCTCGCTCAAAAACACAACCTGTGCTCAGAAACATACATAACTTACTGCCATACGTAGACACGGACAAACACGCACAGTTATATGATATTCTGTAGAACACAATATGCTGACAACATGCTCTCCTGCAGAGCGGACTGACAACACACACCCAACATACTGAAAAACACCTCTACCAGCAAAACACATTACTCAAACAGTGTGCTTACAAAACAAGGTTTCAGGAAATGGATAGACGGATGGATTGTGGTGGAGGCTGTCCATACATTTTATGTATGTATGGTGTGTGCCTTTGCGTTTCTGTGTGTTCGAGGCAGCGCCACCTGCTGAGGGGAGGATGCGGCGCCGTTCACACAACCTGCCCGTCATCAACCCCGACCGACTGCGGACAGCCAAAGCTCTGGTGGACAAGGCTGTGAAGGTGTGGACTGATACTCATCCCCCCCTCTGCCTTCACACTCGCTCTCTGCATGTGTGCCATGGGAGAGGACTGTGTGTCTGTCTCTCTCTCTCTCAGCTGCGGAAGGTGTTTTCGGTGCAGGGTCCATATCCCGTGGTCCGTGCTGGCCTGCGGGCGAGGGGGTGGGTGGAGCGGTGCCTTCCACGCCCTGCCCAACAGTGGCGGCATCGATGCGCAGACGAAGATGAGGAGGGGTACAATGGAGACGACAGTGATGACGATGATGGTGTGTGAAACCTTGGTTGGGGAAGGCTGGGGGCCGCAGTTTCTCAGTGGGCAGTTATCTCAAAACGAGGACTGAATGCCCTCAAAGGATCAAAAGATACAGCAGGAAAGAACAGTGGGTAGCTCACAAATAGAATCTTCACAGTAAATTCCATAATAAATGCTAGAATACGTAACGGGGGATCTAATATGACAGGACAGTGTAGCCCATGTTAGTTGCCTGTGTCAGACATATAATATATGAGGAGAGACTCTCAAATTCTCTTAAATGATCCCCTCCCTTCTTCCTGTTTCTCAGGCAGTCCAGACGAAGTGGAAAAGGAAGCTGAGCTGGGTGATATGTATGACCTCATGGTGAGCAGCTTAAAGAGACAGGCATTATGAAGAGTGATAACGTGTTGCCATGGTGACTCCTCCCTAACTCTGTCACTTATACTATTTTCAACTTGGATGCTTATGCTCTGGAAGTCCCTAAAAACTGTACAGAACCGCCTCTTGTCCACTAAGTCTGTGATTATGCTGTTTCAATGTGCAGCTTGTTAATCGTAACACCAGTGCTGGTTTAAATCCCCTTTTTTCATAGGAGCAGTTATTGCTTTTCAGTGCAAGGTTGTGAGTCAAAAGGAAACAAAATATCTACATGTAAAAACGTAATTTAGGCGTGTTCCTTTCTTCCACTCCCCCATTGTTCCCATCCAGTCTCGGCTGGTTCGTAACGAGATGATTTATTTTTATTGGACGACGCGGAGGGATGCAGTCGATTGTCGCATGTTGCGGAGGGAACAGATGACCAATCACTACGCTAAAGCAGGCACTTTCACCACCAAGGTTTGCGAAGGGCCACTCTGTTCATATAACTTTAGTGCAAACAGAGGTGTTGTAGAGTTATTAAATTGGCACTGAGGTCAAAACCTTCAAATGAACATGTGAAACAGTATGTTTCAGAACATAAAATACAGGTTCCATCGTGCCACTGTAGCTCCCGAACAAAGTCTTGTCCTTCAGGTTATCCTCCATCATCCATCATTGACAAGCTTTCACATCTATAACTATTCTGCTAAAAAATAAAAAGGACACTAACTTAACGCTAACATTTATTTATCACAGAGAAAGAATCCAATCCATTTAAAGATACAAAAAAAGGGGTGGTTTTTTGGATACAAATGGGTAGAAAGAGACTGTGGCACGCCGGGGCTGGCCCGGTCTGGGAGTGATTGGACACAGGGAGATGGACGTAATAAACAGGAATAACTATTGATGGTGAACTGTTCAGTTTCATTTTTTAATTCAATTTTTTTTTTAAAGTATTTATAAACATTTATAAAAATACTTAAATAATAACTGAAAGGCAAAGATTAAATCAAATGTTGAAACACTAAATATTAAATACCCCTCTCAGCCTCCTCCTGTGCAGTGTTATTATTGTGTGTCTCTGGATTGGTCAATCCAGTTCTCAGCCATGTCTTAAAGCTCTCGGCTCTAAGGTAAACGCTCTGACATGGGGAAGGCTACTGTGCATTCTGCATTTAATGGCAAAAATATTGTATTGCCCTCCTCCCCTGTCCTCCCCCTCACCCTTGTCCACTCTCAATGTCTCTCTCCTCCTCGCTCCCTCACCCTCACCGCCCCTCGTCTCTCTGTCCTTTAGGTGGGATTATGCGTGAACCTGAGGAACCTGCAATGGTTCGATGCGGTTGACCCTGACACCTTTTTCCCACGCTGCTACAGGCTCGGGGCCGAGGACGAAAAGCACGCCTTCATCGGTCAGGCCTGCATCCCTCTTACACCCTCTGTCACTTTGTCACAAACAACCTCACCTCCACCTGCTCCGAGTTCGAAGGGTCTCCCTTGTGACGCGTGTACCTGTCAGTCTCTCTGCCGGGCTTGTTGTTGCGTTCCAACGCTCCTAGGAAATGGCTCGTTGGAGATGGAAACGTAACCACCTGTGCCTGCTCCCACACCGATGCAAAATCGGACCGTGCGGAAGCGTATCTGTGTAGTGTAATGAGGTTTAAATGATAATAATAGGCAAGACAGCCAACTGAACGTTAACCCTTATTGGGACGTTTACTAAGTGGTCATAAATCCAAAAATACGAAGGGTTACAAAAATGTACAGAGGTGCAAAAACAGCTGGTTACAGGACAAAAACAAAATGGTGGGAGAAGGGGATGAGAGAATACGTTATTCCTAACCCTTGTCATTCTCTGTTTCTCTCTCTGTCTTTATTTGTAGAGGACTTCCGCAGAACAGCATGTAGCAGCCTCCTGCAGTGTGTTGTGGAGAGGAGTCGAGGGGCTGACCCCTCTCAACCACAGTGTACGGCCCATTCTCTTAGCGCAACATTATCTTCACTATGTTACCCAGCAGAATACCTTACACAGAGGTGGCTTACCACGTTGCATTTCAAACATTTATACAGGTAGAGGGAAGACAGTTAGAAGTACCAAGCTCAAAGGTACAACAGTAGTGATCCTCTTTCGAGCTTGAACCAGCAGTTCTAACATATGGACTAACATGAATACACCCACAAAACCCTCTTAGTACCTCAACGTTATATCACTCCATTAACCTCTCAAGTGTAAAAAAGAAAAAAGAAAAAGACTGTTGTCACCTGCCACCTCACCCGCTCCCGCCCCCAGGTCATAAGAAGCCATATAAGCATCGAGCCATGCAATTGGATGGTCCCAGAATGATTGAAAGCGCACTGCAAGTGTGCCAGGACTTCCTGGACAGTTTGGACCATCGTGACATTGACACTGCCATGGAAACACCTCTTCCTCTCACGGACCAGCAGTGGATAGGGTTTCTGCACAAATATTACCTGGTTGTCCAGTGAGTGTGCTTCATTTGCTCCGATGTTCCTTCATCTCCGTCTCCGAACGCCAAATCTCGTCGACACTTTACCACAATCCACCTTCTGCCTCTGAGATGGGTAGCCCGGATTACATCAGTGAGGCTTTCTCACTCTTTACTGTTTTGCGTTCTTAGTATGTTGCTGAACACTCAGTCTTGCGATTACCTAGGGCAGTGTGTCTGAACAGTGCCTCTCAGTCACAGGGAGTCGCCTTTCTCCGCAGTGAGGGGTCGGAAATCGAGAACAGCGCTCGGTATGTGGACCGCTGTCAGGCGATGCTGAGGAGGCTGCGGGAGGTCAGTCCACAGCTGGACACCGACGGGATCCACAACATCTGGATCATCAAACCTGGGGCCAAGTCACGCGGCAGAGGTGCGGCCTTGAGCATGGCCAAAGGCCACAGCACTATCACAGCAGAGTTAATGCACTGCATAGACAATGATACAAAATCCATAAGAGGGTATCCTTTAGGCCAATGTCAAGTGAACTCGCTTAGCACAGTCCCTCGGCAGCAGCAAAGTCAAGTTGCACACCATGTGACTCTGTCCCTCCAGGCATCATGTGCGTGAAGCGCCTGGACGAGATCCTGAAGCTGGTGGACAGTGACCCTGCTTTGATCAAGGACAGCAAGTGGGTGGTGCAGAAGTACCTGGAGCGACCCCTTCTGGTCCACGGCACCAAGTTTGACCTGCGGCAGTGGTTCCTGGTGACGGACTGGAACCCCCTGACTGTGTGGTTCTACAGGGAGTGCTACCTACGCTTTTCCACTCAGCCCTACTCAGTGGAGACTCTAGACAAGTGAGGAAGTGGGAGGGGGAAAGAGAGAGAGAGAGAGAGAGACCGAAAGAGGGAAGAGGGGTTAACGAGACCAATTCTACAAGATGCAAGCTGTTTGCAAAATCCTCAACTTTTAAAATCCTAAAACAGGTACACTGGTTGAAAATGTGAGGAGAGCAGATTGGTCAAAAATGTGACATATAATAGCTATGTGGTCCCGGAAAGCAAAGAGAGACCCTATTGCATAGTATACCGGAGTGAATGCTGGAACAAATGACTTCCTGCACAGCTAGTGTTTAGTATATCTGTCAGGCTGAATGTATATGGCTGTCCCTAGACCCATCCTCCTTCTCCCATATTTTTTCCCCTTCTCCACCTCTCAGCTCAGTCCACCTATGCAACAACTCCATACAGAAACACTTCCAGCCGTCTCAGCTGCGCCACCCGGAGGTTCCCAAGGACAACATGTGGTCGTGCGGGCAGTTCCGTGCGTTCCTGTGCACGCAGGGCCGGGGTGCCCTATGGGGGGCCGTGGTAGTGCCGGGCATGCAGCAGGCGGTGGTGCACGCCCTGCAGACGGCCCAGGATCTGGTGGAGTCGCGCCGCGGCAGCTTCGAGCTCTACGGTGCCGACTTCATGCTGGGCCGGGACCTGAGGCCGTGGCTAATCGAAATCAATGCCAGCCCCACCATGGCGCCCTCCACGCCTGTAACGGCCCGCCTGTGTGCGGCCGTCCAGGAGGACACGCTGCGAGTTGTGCTGGACCGGCGGCTCGACCGCACCGCGCCCACCGGTGGCTTCCAGCTCATATACAAGCAGGTGGAGAAACCACAGGCTCATGGTGGTTCAATGACATCACTGTGTGCACTCGGGCATGTCCGTATGGAAAAATATTTTGTAAAAATGCGTTAAGTGATGTGGGTGACCAGACAGAACCAGTTCTATTTTTGCATCCACTTGACTGACTTTATTCCTCACCCCCCATTCTCCTCTTGCAGGCTGCCGTTGAGGTTCCGCAGTATGTCGGTATGAACTTGCTAGTGGAAGGGGCTCCTCTGCGACGACCTCGGCCAGCCCTGCATAAGAGCCTCACCGTTGCAGAGAAATCGGGACAAGGGCTGGCTGGGAAGGCCGCTGAAACCATGGGGAAGACAACTAAAGTGGCTATATCACATAGCAGGGCCTCAGAAGTGCCCGGCCACTGCCCTTTGGGCAAGGAGAACCGGGCGGAGGATAAGGTTAAAAATCCAGTGGTGGCACTGTCTTCCAAGAGAGGGTGGGGCGGCCCCGCGTCGGCACGGAAGTTCACAGTCTCCACACTCAAGTTGCTCCCCAGAGTGGCTTTGGACCGCTCTGCCCTCACTATGCAGCCCAAGAAGCTGAGGCGCCTCGAACGCGCCGGCGCTAACAGCCTGCGCCTTCCTCGCTGCAACCTGTCCCGCTCAGTGGACCGGGCCTGGACTCGCTCCCAGCACAGTCACGTCCCACGCCCCGGCACGGCTCACCAGCTGCAGTCCACCCTGTACCACCTGGTCCGTGTGCCCCGCACCCTTCCCATCCTGCCTCGCCCTTCTCTAACTTTGGAGGTCATCAGCCTACAGTCGGGCTTGTCAATCGGCGCCCGGCCCGGACCCCGGGCCATGCGCGTCTCTTGCCCTGGCCCCTTCTTTGCGCACAGAGCGGCCATGTGCCAAGAAGATATTTTCCACAAGCCCTAACAAACGTCAATGTGTAGAAATATGGTGTGCTGGTATGCAAGAGAACCTTTAACCTCAAAATAAAGTCAATATGAAATCATATTCCCATTGTGGGCAGTGTCAATATTCAATAGTCTGTCCCAAAAAAATATTGTTTTTACTACATAGAATGCACCCATACATATACATAAAGTCAACAGATTTATTAATACATTTTACTCAGGGTCGCAGTTTAGAGAACAGGATGTTTATGAAGAACATTCGAATAAGCCAAATTAAATTGTGTTTCAGTAAACCCCGTGGGCTAGCGAAACTTAGAAACGTAACTAAACATAGAAACGTAACCTTCCAAATCTGAACACCTACCATACTTCCTGAACAACTGCTCGATCTCATTCACGCAACTGCGCACGGACACGTTTCACTTGACTTCACTGTGAACTACCACGTAGGGGACGTGCGCGCTCTCGACCACTTAGTCGATATTCCGACGGGAAAATGGCAGCGTCCGTGTGTCTAGCCGGCAGTGCGGTGGGAAGAGCTTTAGTCAAAGCTCGCCACGTAAGATTTTTTAAAATTATGTATTGTATGTGATTCATAAGAGATTAGAACATGTTTGTCTACTCTTGTCAGCGGTTTGTCTACTCTTGCTTGCTAGTTCCTAATAGTAACGTCAGCTCAAAACCCTGTCAGGATGCCCTTGCCTCTTAGCTAGGTAGCTAACTAGGCCCTTCCGATAGTGCGCTAGTTAAGGTCATACTGCCGTAACTCCGCCTAAGAAGTAGCAGTGTTTTAATAGTCAGTGGCATCGTGTTTGTTAGTATTAACGCAGTCCTGTAAGATACGGCCAGTCGGCCACGTATTGCAATGTTTTATAGTAATTATTATTTGTTCTGATACGTAAAAACAAGGTCACATCAAAGGTAGGTACCTATTGTTGCTTTGGTCTTTAGCCGGAGTATGGCTAGGCGACTCTTCTCTGGTTCTAGACAACCTCGTATGTTGTGAAGAACAATCCGCGAGCTCAGATTTGAACGAAAAGGCTTTTCAATGTTTCGTAGATGTAATCACGTTATTGCTTTCTGAAATTGTGAATTCTACAGTTACGTTGCTTTCTGTTCCCTGGTTTGAACGCTTCTAATTGTATTGAATACTTGAAACTTGGTGTTTTCAATTTGAATTCTCATTTCATGCGAATTAATAGCTGCAATTATTCAGTAATTCTTCTCTACATGTAAAAATTGCGTGTGCAGATAACCAGTTTTGACGTTTGATCCGAATGACAACTTGAATTCTAAGAATGCTAAAGAAGATGTCACCATTTAAAGATTATTTAAATGTCCTTGATTCAGTTCAGGCCAGAATTTCATTAAACTATAGCCTTCTTTTTGGAAACTTTGTTGAATGTAAGTGTCAATCACCTCTACCTCAGCTCCCAACTTTCTAACGGCTGTCTATTAACTAATATATATTTAACTATAAACTATTTGTGTGTTGTTGAAGAGCACCAACAATTGTACATATTATTTTTGTGAAGAAAAACAATTTATAAAGCAGGTGCTCTTATACAGTACAAAAAAAACGGATTTGATTGAGTTTGTATTGCGCTTAATGGGTAAACATAGCTTTAAATAGTCTTTGTGTTTCAATAATTGAATTTTTAGTTTTGTAAGTGGATATCTGTGCATTATTAACAACCATATTATCGTTTCTGCGCAGCCCGTCCTGTTGTCTCTGAGGCGTGGCCGGGCAAGCGTGTCGTACGCGCAAAGCCTTCTGGGGCTCCCCGAGACGAGGCTCACCACCCTGGACAACGGCTTTCGGGTCGCCTCTGAGGATACCGGACACCCCACCTGCACTGTGAGACTACATCGCCACGCACTGAGACGCAGGCACAGCCCTCAAACATCTTAACCCACGGTTAAATCTTTATAGAAAAGCTGGGGAACCCTAAGGTGGTCGATGGTTAAATCACCACTTAATATTCTATTACTAACATTAACTCCAGAAAGTTGGTAGTTCTTCACCTTTTCACCAGCAAACTTGCAAATGTTCAACCATAACTTTTTAATTTATTTACAAATCCCGGCCTCAGGTGGGACTGTGGATTGACTGTGGCAGCCGCTATGAGTCAGAGAAAAACAACGGTGCTGGCTTCTTCCTGGAGCACATGGCCTTCAAGGTAATTTTAAGTTTAAGGGGCAAAAGATGTCCTGTAAAACAACCCTCCCTTATCTCATTACACATCTGGCCACATTTACTCTGCCCCTCCAGGGAACAAAGAGGCTTCCCCAGTCTGCCCTTGAGCAGGAGGTGGAGACCATGGGTGCTCACTTGAGTGCTTACACCTCCAGGGAGCAGACCGCCTACTACATGAAGACCCTGACCAAGGACCTGCCTAAAGGTGAGATGTCTGGAGACTTGCCCCTGCTCATTCTGTAATCCTCTGTTCTTCACTTCTGGTCTTAGAGGGTGCCGATTTTTCCATCGTACTTCTAATGGTTTTAAATGCCTTAGTACTGGGAGAAGAGGGGGGGAAAAAATAAAATTACTTCAAGGTAATTGATAGTGGCATTATGTCCGTTCATGTTTCATGTGGAATTAAAACCTGCACACAGCAGTGTTTCTGGACCAGAAGTAAAGAAAAGTGCTCTAGTCAGTTAAGCTTCTGTAAGCTTGGAGTGCCTTGTGTAGGGATTCTCTGCCCTGGTCCTGGAGGCCCACCGTGTGTGCAACTTTCCATTCCATTCCACTTCAGTCAACTGATTAATGCCCTAATTAATCTTAATTTAGCTCTTTCTCCCAGTGTTGACAGCCATTTAATCAGTGCTGGACAGTCTCTTGTAAAGTGGTCCTCCCAGAGTATGAAAGGGTTCGGTTATGCACAGACACTCGGGTAGAAAACCAACCAACACTTTCGTCTCACTGATCTCAGCTCTCGGATGTGAGCAGTGTTTATGTGAGTAAAGGTTCTGTGCTCAGTGGTACTGTTGCTGCCTCTTGTCTTTTTAAAATGTATCTTTAATGTGTAGTGTGAGGTCGGTCAGTTCCCCCAGGGGCTGGCCGTTTAATATAGTGTGAATGAATGGCGAACTCCAGTTTTGTGTGTGTTCCGGCTGTGCCAGCGGTGGAGCTGCTGTCCGAGGTGGTGCAGAGCAGCGCGCTAAGTGAGTCCGATCTGGAGCGCCAGCGCGGGGTGGTACTCCAAGAGCTGGAGGAGGTGGAGAGCAGCCTCCAGGACGTCTGCCTGGACCTGCTGCACGCCACCGCCTTCCAGGGCACCCCGCTGGGGCAGAGCGTGCTGGGACCATCGCAGAATGCCAGGTACGCACACTCCGGTTCCCCATCATAGGTTCATGTAACGGAATATAGTCTGGATGCAGAAAATAAACCAAAACCAAGTGGCCAATAGCAGTGAATTTTATTAAGTGTTTCCTTTTAACGCGTCCCATACTTGTCTGCCTGTTTGCGCTGCAGGACCCTGACCCGACAGGACCTGGTTGAGTACATCAACAGCCACTACAAGGCCCCTCGCATGGTGCTTGCTGCTGCCGGAGGTATGGTTGCCATGCCGGCGCCCCCGCGTGACGTTTGTCTCCTAGCTGCCCTTCCTGTTGTAACCGTAACCTCCTGCAGGCGTGGGTCACGAGGAGCTGGTGGGTCTGGCCAAGAAGCACTTTGGTGGGGTGTCCTTTGAGTACGAGGGGGACGCGGTGCCCGTGCTTTCTCCCTGCCGCTTCACCGGGAGTGAGGTGAGCGCAGGGGCCCGCCCCGGTCCGGTTCCGCCGTCACGCGTTCCTCTTCTCCGTCTCACTCTGTTCTCCCTGGCTGCAGATCCGCATGCGCGACGACGCCATGCCCCTGGCGCACGTCGCCATCGCCGTGGAGGGCGCCAGCGCCGCCAGCGGAGACATCGTGCCCCTTATGGTGGCCAACGCCATGATCGGCAGCTATGACATCACCTTCGGCGGAGGAAAGGTGAGGGTCACCGGAGTGAGAGGAGGCCGGTTCGCAGACACAAAGACCATTTGTCACTAGTAAAAACGCCGTTCTTTATCGTTGCGTGTATAAATGTTCTGTTGTATTATCTCAGTTCCGTGGATTTGTATGAACCTGTGTGCAGTTGTTTGCTTGTGTACAGTTCTTTGTGTGGCTGTTTGATGTGATTAATAAAATGAAAACGGTTTCGATCAGCTGCCCAATGGCATATGCGGGGCGCCTGGCTTCCTCCAGTGGCCCTGACTGTGTAATCCGGTGCCGTTTTTGTCCAGAACCTGAGCAGCCGCCTGGCCCAGATGGCTGTGGAGGACAAGCTGTGCCATAGCTTCCAGGCCTTCCACACCACCTACAGTGACACCGGCCTGTTGGGCATCCACTTCGTCACCGACAGACATCACATCGACGACATGATGCACGTGGCGCAGAACCAGTGGTCAGTGCCCCGCCGTCAGTGCTCACGGGGGGGGGGTCCGACAGGCACGCTCACTTTGAACGGCGTCTCTCTCTAAACCCTTTCCCTGCAGGATGAACCTCTGCACCACTGTGACGGAGAGCGATGTGGCGCGGGCCAAGAACTTGCTGAAGGCTAGCCTGGTTGGGCAGCTGGATGGTGAGTTTGTGCTTCCCCTTTTGCAATAGCTTTGTCCCTCCCTTATCTCCCGCTGTACCGCTCGCTCTTCCCACTCTCTCTGTTCTGTATTGACTCTTGGCTGCGCTCTCTCTCTCTCTCTCAAGGCACGACGCCCACCTGTGAAGACATTGGCAGACACATCCTTGCCTACGGCCGCCGCATCCCCCTGTCCGAATGGGACACCAGGATCAACGTGAGTGCGGCAGCCAATGGGAGAACCCCTCCATCGTCACACACTGTTGTCTAACCCCTCCCCTCTCTCACAGGCCGTCACTCCTAAGATTGTACGGGACACCTGCTCCAAATACATCTATGACAAGTGTCCCGCAGTGGCTGCTGTGGGTGAGTGTCGCATGGATGCTGGGACTCTATCTTAAAGCTGTTGTCTCTGTATTATGAGCTGGGACGCGTGCGCGCCAAACCTGCAGTGTTTCTCACCACAGTCCTTTCCCCTCAGGTCCAATCGAGCAGCTCCCCGACTACAACCGAATGCGCAGCGCCATGTACTGGCTCCGGTTCTAAACCTGCCACCGGTTTTGCCCAGATCCTTCCCCACCTCGGCTGTCTCTCTGTGTTACCGCGGCGATGGAGGACCGTGCGTGCGGGCCCTCCTCGACCCTCTCGCTGTTTTTGTCTGCGCTCAACCCCAGTATGTCCAGTGTATTGGGGGGATATATTGTTCTTGATTGTGTCTGTGAATTTAGCCAGCACGGGTTTTATTGTAGGGTGGGTAGAGGAGACGCCATGTACTGTTCCCAACAAAGGGTTTAACAGGAGAGGGAAGTATTTATCAGTTAAGTGTTTTGGTTTATCTTCCACTGTAAATAAGAGGCTCTCATTCCAAATGATGAAATAAAGAATGATGAGGTATTTCTGCGACTAGGTGTATTTATTTATTTTTAAAAGAAAGCCTCACTTAATTGCGGTCACTGTCGTAAAAAATTGTATTGCGTTGTTGATATTTAGATTTATATTGATCTTATTCCTGCCCTGTCAAACATCTCAAAAGTTGCTGTGATTTATGCAGTAAACCTCAATCATGCCAAATCAGATCAAGATATGGGATATCCGCTTTGTTTCATGGGTTCCTCTATGAGCATTCGTCAATGATTGAAGTTGACACTAACGGCAACGTCAGCGAGCGTAACATACGTCAGTTCTGTCCATTGGCGACACTCCTTTACAGGGCAATGACGTTCCCATCCGTCCGAGGATCTAAGCTATTCGTGCCTCTAGCTCAGTCCATGCTACGTGTGACCACGTACTTGCACTTGTTGTCCACAAGAGGGACTCTTGGAGAGAAAGATCTCCGACTTGTTCTCATGCCTGAGGGGAGGGTGAAGTCAGTTAGGTGAATTTCTTTTGATTTCAGTTGTCTCACTCATTTCCTGCCTTTTCTTGCATAGATCCATCTGGAGTACAAAGAGCAGTGTTACCACAGAAAGTTTAGGGAAACATCTAACAATAGTCTCTTTTCTGCCCGTTTACTATAGTGCCATATGATGGGGGAGTTTCCACTTCATGTTGAAAAAATTGAAAGGGTGGATTATACTGCTAACCCACTCTGTTGTCCCAGGAGATTATAGCCCTCCCCCCACGCTCCTTCTGTTACTGTGCTTGGTGCACCAACTTTCTTGGCAGAGGACTGGATTTAGATTTTAGGACATAGTGGCACCCTTATGCCCAACTTTTTGCCGCTACGGCAGAGGACAGGACAGCAGATGGACGTGTTGGTTAATAAACAACTGAGCTGTTTAACATGCTATTCCAGCTGTGTGGTTTGGCGGGGATGTTCCCTGCACTCCAGGTAGGAGCTAAGACGGCGCTGCTCACATCAGACCCTCCACACCTGCGGATGGGGCTGCGCTCGGCACGTAACAGGTTATGACAGAGTGACGGCGCCGTCGTGGCCGCTGTCCTTAAGAGACTCCCTTTCTGAGTCTCTGAGTTTGTTTGTGCTGATACTACCTCCGCCTCGCAGGCCCGGATAACGGCTCGCAAACTCGACCAGCGCGCTAGTGCTGGTGACCTTACAGGAAACAAGGCTAAGAAGCGTCTGAAACGCATCTAATCACAAAACATCAGTCGTGTGTGTGTGTGTGTGTGT